>VDFB02053704.1:159162-182621 GCA_007258455.2 Sequoia sempervirens
TTTAGGTAACCCATTTCTCTCAACATGATTTTACTAAATTTATAGCATAACGTAATCACTTGTGTGCCTTGTTACTTAAGGATATATTTTACACAATGGATACACACATAATATAATTTGATGTTTAATTGATGTAATGTAATAATCTCTTTCCTTGTGTATATATTCAATGCCCAATATCATAACATTACTAGGTTATGGATGAATTGTTTTCCATGCATCTTTGTTTTGTTGAATAGTACATAATTTATCTTTATTTGTTGAAATTTGCATAATTTTAGTGTATGAATTGTCTATTTCCAAGATTTACATGAAAATTATTGTTTAATTTATTTCTCTCATGAAACTTATTTGAAATCTAGTCATTAAGGAATGTTGAAGGTAGTAATAACAACAATGTATATTGTTGCTTATGTTTATGCCCTTCAAAGTTCTATCTAGTGTTCTTGAGCTTCTCATATTCAATGTTGGATGTGTTTATTTTTTTATAATAACATTTATATTATAATTTAGGAGATCTAGGTGATAAAGAGACAAGCACAAATGAACAATATGCAATATTATATTTAGTTGACCCAAATGCTAATGAGTACATAGCCTTGCATCTATAGGAAAAGATGATGCAATCCACCTATGAGGTGGATTGACAAGTGCCCCATGAAGTGGCACAAAAGAGTAGACAAGTGTTTTATAAGTGTCAACCTTAGGAACACTTGGAGTGTGCAAACCAACCTCTATGACCAAGTCATCAACCTTTGTGATCATCACAGTTGCTCCCATCTAAATCCATATATTTTGAGAAGAACAAAGATAGTTCATTATGCTCCTACTCATCAATCTTAGCATCTTCATTTTTGTGATCCAAATTTATCATAATGAGTGTTTTAATGGCAATATCAATCACGTGTTCTTGTTTCATTCTTTTTTTTGGTTGATACATGTAAGGTTCATTTGCAAGGTTTGGTGAAGATGGTAATTTATCATGGTTTATTTGAATAGGTTTTTGGTCATTAGGTAATGTCTTATTCCTTTTAGCTAACTAGCGAGCAATGGCACAACATTTATGCTTACACTCTTTAGCACTTTTATTTCTTCTTGCATGATTTTCAATTTGAGACAAGGTAAGAGAGGGTTTCTCTACCATTGGTCTCTTTTCTTCCTTTGCATGAGGAACTAAAGGGACCATCAGGGGTTGGGAAACCATTGTATCCTTATGTTTATAAATGTATTTCTCTTTCGAAGGCACAAATGTAATTACACGATTGTCTCTTAGTATTTTAAATAATATTGGTGGAGGGGCTGTAGAATAAATTCCTTGTGTACTTGGGAGGATATCCTACTTAGACATGGATTCATCCACGAGCTATGGGGTGGGAGGAATAACCATAGAAGTCACAATAGATTGGTCATCCTCAAGTGGGATATTGCTAAGGGATAATTTTTCTATTTTTTTCTTTAAAATTTAAATACGACTTGAAAAATAAATATTCACGAAGCTTAACAGGTTCCATATGTTGAGGCCAAAAATAATCTAGTGAAACATTCCCACGAGAAACCAAAGCTTTAAACCCACTATGATGAATGGTGCATATTTGATTCACAAATAGGATATTTTTTCACTTGTGGGTTACCCACAGGATGACATTCATGGAGCATAGTTGTAACAAAATATTTTGGCACCCTAATCCTTTCTAGCACTTCTAGGGCTTTTCACCTAAAAGGAGAAAGAAGGGCCAAAATGGGCAATTGTTGCACTCAAAGCTAATGCAAGAGTACGTGAAATATGAATGAAGTATGCCAATGTAATGATCTAAATGTAATACACTTAAAAATTAAATGAATTACGAATGTAAAACCTAAGAAATGTAACTTGTTTGAAAACACATTGTGTAATGCAAAAACACCTAGAAATGAATAGTAAACTATAACAGAAATGGATGAAACTGAAAGTGTGCACCTTATATCTTGATGGAGACTGGAAATGATATTTGGAATGCGTTTGATCCCAATTTTTAGGCCTGGTGGGACTCATTTGCCATTCTGGACGAATCAGTCCTAGCTTTGGGAAACTATTCTGGAGCCCGTTTCAGACAAAAGGGTATCCAAAACTATAGAAAACCCAGTTCAGGCCTGGTAGTGGGACTCAGTCACCATCCATGGTGAATGATTCCACTTTTGAATTTCTAAAAAATCCAGAGGTGGAAACTAAATTCGTTGGTCTGCACTTCAACTCCTGATAGGTGTGCACCTCTTAAAGTCTAATTTTTGGGCCTGAAAGTGACTTTTTGTTGATATTTTGGTTTGGTCAACAACGATATGTCCTTAAAAATTATTTAACCTAATATAAAATGATTTTCAAACTGTCAAAGTGTATAAATCTACAAACACACAATGAAAGAGAAAGAAATGGTGAATGTTAGGGCATGGGGGTTTTCCTTGGTCAAACCCCTTTTTAGGTAACTAAACCAAATGAAGAAATAATGTAATGAAGCATGCAATAATGGAGTTAATACCTTGCCATGATGTTTGATCTTGAATTTCTATGGAAAAACATGAAGAATCTTCCCTTGAAAGTCTTAGGAAGCTATCTTGATGATTTACAATGATGAAACCCTAGCTTGCTTGACTTGAGAACATGATGAGTGATGAATGAATGATGATGAGTTATGAATTAGGTCAAATGAGAGGGAAAACCCTATATTTATACACAATTATGCCCTAATTCCCAAAAATACCTCATCACATGCCGACCTTAGGTCTTAAGGAATAAAAACATGAAAGAAATTTAAATTTATTTTGAATTTTGGGCCAAATGGGACTAGCTCACCACAAATGGTGACTTAGTCCACTTGGGTATTTTAAAGTGGATTTCTGGAATTGTGATAATTTAAATAATGTTTATCAGGTTCTTCTTCAACAAGACACTTAAGTGAGGCCTGTAAGTGTATAAAGGGGTCATTTAAAGCATAAGGTGTAAATATTGATGACAAGCCTAGGAAAGTGTGAAATTTTGTTACAAGACTTTATAACACTTTGAAATAGGTCTCGGTAAGGTTATTTAGGTGAATTATGATATTATGGTCTTAGAAAAGTGTGAAGATGTGTTACAACACCTTTACAAGACATCAATAAATGCATTTTATTCAATTTGAAAGGGCCCAAGACCTAATATGGATGTGTAAAACACCTCACAACACTAAATCATGGCCTTAATAAGTCCAATTCGCCTTAATAAGTCCAATTCATAATCAATTAATCCCAAATCAAGCAGGAAAAAAGAGATACTTTTTCCATGTCCACAATAGCCATGAATATCCTAGCTTCACATGGAATTGGTCTAACATAAATATGATGATGAATGATACATCTACTTGTTTTGGTCCAACTTTGAGTGGAAGAGTTATCGAACCTATCATAGGGCAAGCAAAACCATCATGACTTTTTAACCATACATTTGATTGTTCATAAGAGTCTTTATAGAATTCATGCACAAATAAGAACTTTGAACAATGATCACATTCTCTAGATACACGGGATCAATGAGTATCCCTAGTGTAGGTTTGCCATTAATATGATTAGTGATGTAGAGAGGACCATCTCATGCATGTAGATGAATCAATATGTGTAAAAGCAATGTTAGGTAACCAAGTGGTTCAATCACTATGAGGTTGGACATCTAATGCATTAACGACATTAGCTAGATCATCATCATCATCATAATGTATATCATCACAAGCTTTCACAAAGTTAGATGTATGATTTGGCATTAGATTTATGAAAATTTGTAAATTTTGATTCGGTTGAGCTATGGACTTCTTTCCTTTATCATTAACATTAGCTAACTAGATGTGATTAGAGTCGATGAGGTCTTGCACTTAATTTTCAAGATGCATACATCAATTTGTATTATGTCTAGGTGTACGATGATATTGATAAAATGCTTTTGGGTTAAAGCTTGAAGGTAAAGGTTTAATTAAATCCACAGGACGTAATTATATAATTACATTCTTACTTAGCAATTGTAACATGACTGGATGAAGTGAGTAAGGAAATTGGGTAAATTATCTATATCTCTTGGCCTAAATTGATAAGGGTTTGTACTTACAATAGCCACTTGTGTTTAAATGTTTTTAGTAGATTGAGGAGTGTTAATCTTAGTAAAATTCTTATTTTTCTTCTTGAATGGTTGACAATTGTTTTGAGGCATGGGTTTGGATTGATTGGCAAGAGTCAATGAAGGTGTACCTTTATATTGACTAACTGATATTTGACAATCCTAAAGATTCATACACAAGTGTGTAAAGGATGGGCACTTCATCAACAATATCTTGTCTTGAATTTTAAGTTACAAGTTTCCTATAAACACCCTTTGGACATCGACATCATGAAGACTATAGGAGATTTGTGAATAAAGTAATTGATATTGTCCTATAAATTTTATTATCTTTTATTTAGGTCCTTATTTTTAATGTACTAAATCAATTAATGTTACTTGAGGAGTAATGTTTTCTTGAAAATGTTGGAGAAATGCACTAACAAGTTCAGTGAAGGTATTTATGTAGTTATTCGATAATAAGAAAAACATTCCAAGGTCATGTCTTTCAATGATATAGGAAAGAGCTTATCTAGGAGATTATCTTCAAAAACAAATTCGCTACATAGTTTAGTAAAATCCCATACATGGTTGTTAGGATCTCCCTTACCATTGTACTTCTCAAATTGGGGTATTTCCATATTTTGAGGTATAGATGTTTTTAGGATAGAAATTGACAATGGGTTTTTTGTAAGATATTTTAGTGGTTTACCATTTTGACTTTGGTTCACTGTGGAGATTTGTTGTTGAAGTGAAGTCACATTTTGCAAAATTTGGTTTATGACAAGATCATTGTTTGACATGTTTTGAGAGTTTGGTGAAAACAGTGGGATTGTATAAGTGCTTAGTGGACTACTATGTTGCTTGTTTATAAGGGGTGATGAATATGGAGGTTTCATAGATGAGATTACAAAACTATAAGTATTCCCACTAGGAAGCCCTAGGCTTGGAGTTATACCATTGGTACATTGTGTGGTTGAAGCTACAATTGGTAGTGTGAATGTAGGAATAGAAGGTATGTTTGTGGGAAGGGAAACTTATTTCCCTCCTTGGTTTTGATTATTTATGAATGCTTGTTCACAACTAATTATCATAGGTATATTAGCATCTACTATATGAGCTACACTATACAACACCTCTATTGCTTGAGCATCATTGATCAACTTCCTAAGTTATCCATGATAGGCTCTATTTTTCCTACTAAAGACTCAATGCCTAGAAGTACTCTTGAAGGACCTCTAAATATTTTTCTAATTGTTTTAATTTCTCATTGAGAACATGAGAAATAGTAGTCTCTAAGTCCACAAAGATATTTGATTGTGAGGTTGTCATGGGTGTTGTAGGATTAGGAATGGATTCCAAAATGGGTTGGGTATTGATAATACGTTGTGTGAAAGATTTGTAAGACTTGGGCTCCACAACGGATGTAGTTACATGGTGGGATGTCATAAGTCTATAACTTCATCTCATAGGGGTCTTGGCAATAGAACAGTAGCTCATGAAGCTCATATGAGTTTCAAAGAACTTGGTTATACCCACTATGAGTTCACTAAGGTACAAAAATGTCACATCAAAACACACAAGATCCAAAATCAAAGATAAAAACCACACAAAAAGCATAGAGATAGATGTCTAATAAAAATTTGAGCCAAAACTAACTAGACTAAGGCACAAGGGCACCCTAGTCTGGAAACGTTTTTTGCTAAATTCAAAGTTTCATATCTGTAATACTATCTAAATATTTTTTCATGTGAAAGTATAGTTCTAAAAGTGAATAATTTTCTAGAATTTGACTGATTTATGATTATGCAATCTAAATACAAGTATGCAAGAAATTTTCAAAATGTTCAAGAAAAAATTTAAGATTCCAAATGTAATTTTAAGATCTAAAGTGCAACAATTTACTGGTCCTAATTTGTGAAATCTAAAAATGAAGATCTTAATGTATGTTTGTACTTTTTCACTTTTTTGAATTTATGTAAAATGCCTAAATGAATGCAATGAACACTTTTAGATTTGATTTTAGACCTAATATGATGTAATGTAGATTTATAAATGTAGTTAAGATGTACAGATCTGACCTAAGGATCATTGAGATTAATCCTATTTGATTTTGAATGCAATATGATATACATTTTTTTATTTTTCAATACTTTTTTACATAATAATTGATGCCTAAGTGATGAATGCAATAAAATGAAATATTAATCTTAGATCTCAGATGATCTGCTTCAAATTTCAAAAGGTATGTAATGTAAAATTAGCCAAGTTCACCAAAATGATATGGTGGGAAAAATGATTCCTCTAGGGTTTAACTAGGATTAATCACCTTTCACCTACATAACATTGAGGAATTGAAGATGGAAAAGGACATGAAATTAACTTGCAACCTAAAAGGTGAGTCAACCAATCCTTGATTTTTAATTCCATTTTAATTTGTTTGTGTGTGTGTGGATTTGGAAATGGATTTTTGATGAAATGTAATGATGCAACTAGCTAATTATGAAAATACTTTGTTGTGATATAAATATAGACAATCTAGAAATTGATAACCAAATTTAATGACTAGAAATGGAGAGAGAAAACACTTTTGCACCTGTGATCTATTTTGGAGCTTGATCTAGGTGGGAAGGGGTGCCAATGGCACCTTAGACTAGGGATTTGAAACCAAAATTTGACTTCACAAGCCTTAGGTCACTAGTTTGTGGCTTCTTCCTTTTGGGTCTTGTTGTCGGATCTTCATTAGTTATTGAGATAATTGAGTTTTCATATCTTGTCAAGTTGTAGGGCTTAAATGCATTTAAGCAAGAAAATTGGCTTCAATCTTATTCTAATGTACCTACACATTCGAAAGGAGAGGAATGGCTGTTTCATATAGGGGCTTGCCTCAGTCAAACCCCATGTTGGTATTTCTACCTCCACAATAGAAAAATTCATGATAAAGAGAGCTTATCTTTTTGAGGGATAGAGGCTAAATGATAATTGAATGATGAATCAACAACTCATTGCAAGTCACCACTTAGATTTTATCTCCTTGAGGGACTAAAGTCATGTTACACATCACCTTCAAGGCTTGATTACAATTTGGCTTGATTTTATTTGAATATCTGCAAGTATTAGTACTCACAAAAAAATGCATAAATATCAACAAACATACATAAAACTTGACATGATGCTTGGATGATGAAATGTTGCAATAATTTTGCAAATTTCTCTCTTGACTTCTCTTCAATTGATAATAATTTCTCTTCAATATTGCTTGATCTTGCTTGTTAATTAAAATTATGAACATGTTATGTATTTATATACAATTAAACTATTTCTTGAAAATTAAATATTGATCTAGCCGACAATTAGGATTTGAGTTTTAAATAATAAATTATCGACACTGACATATTTAAATTTGGGGGCAGTTTAAGAGGACAAGGGTGTAGGGAACCCTAGTCCAAATCCCACTTTTTTCTAGGAGCCACAGTGTTAGAGGTAAAATATTGAATGCATATTGGGTTTTGTACATTTTATTTTCTTATAAATGATAAATGGGCCATGGAATGCATAATTTTAGAAATCATGTGTATAATTAGGTCCAAGCACATAAGAGGGAAGAAAACCTAATGTTAAATTGTCAAAGGTGACATTTTACAATGCTACAAAAATAACATTACAATGAACACTAATTTATCCTATATATTAAAACTTGATAAGAAAATCCTTGGGATGATTAAATTTTATTCCAAAGTCTATTTTCATTTCAAGAGATATGTAAGTTCCTTGGAACTTTTAACAAATTTGGTACTATATGTAGTGTCAAAAAATATCATCATGAACATTTTCACACTTAATTTTAGAGTAATTAAGGATAAATTGGACTTGATATCACCTTGATCTAGTGTTGTGATGTGTTTTATACATCCACATTGGGTCTTGGGCCCTTTTTAACCTAAATTAACCTAACATTTTCTAACTTAGTGTTGTAAAGTGCATTTATTTACACCTTCACATTAAATTTAAAAGGCTTGTAAACTAAGGTGAACCTAATCTAGTGTTGTAATGTGTTTTTACATATTCACATGGGATTTAGGGCCCTTCTAAACTAAATAGACCCAAATTTTCCTTAATTTAATGTTAAAAGTATATTTATTTACACTTAATTTAATCAAAAACCTGACAATATCAATAAATAAGCTTAATTTACACACTTGTCGACACTTTAGCAATAAAAATAGGCCATGTGGGACCCATTTTCTACCTTGGGTGAATGAGTCTCATCTAGGTGGGACCCATTCACCACAAATGGAAAATGAGTCCCATTTGGCCTATTTTTGAGGTTTTAAGTGGGAAAATTTGGTTTTAAGTTCAAATTTCTTCAATGTCACCTTTGGGATCAAATAAGTGTCATTTGAGTCATTTCCTATATAAAAAAACTTTTAGATCATTATTCACAAGCATCTATGATATGCAAGATCAGATGGGCAAAAAGTGGCAATATGATGGGGTATGTGGCCGGAATTTTTTTTTACCCAAAATTGATGAAATGAAAAGGGTTTTTAAAGGAGATTCTCAGCTTTCCACGAATATAAATTATGCTTTACTTTGAATTTAATAAGTAATTATTATTCATTTCTATTCAAATTACGACTAAAGTCCTATTGATAGGCTGATTGAAAAACATCTATAGCTCTTTCAAATGATATCACATTTTTGAATCCAAAACTAGCCACATTCTATGCTTTGTATATTATAGGATTAAAAATAAAAATTGAATTTCATGTAAAGTTTTGACCAAGATAAGGTGGTTAGACATATGAGTTTTATATTTTTAAAAAGTTGTAATAAAAATTCATAATTAATTATTTACTTGGAAAAAAATTACAAAAAAATATGCATCACATTGGCGAATGAGTTCTCTACTTATATCTAAAATATTATAAAAAAATATTATCATTTTATTGTGGTTAGGGTGGTCAGATAAACACCTACTTATTTTTTCCCTGAAATTTAAGTACCACTCCATTGAAATTTAAATTTTCACCAAATAGATTTTTTGTTTCTAAAACAAATAAGTTTAGAAACTATATTCAATTTGCTACAGATTCTATTCTTACATATTTTGAAATAATATAGATAACTTATAAAAAACATCGCTTCCTAACTCCATTTGTTCTAAATTTTTTTCCACTTAAGGGCCTATTTTTTCCATGATGATCCCGCATACACCCATATCAAGTCAAGCAAGCAAGAGTTAAGGATAACAAGGCTTCACAAGATTATTAGGAGAGTTTGTAAGATCATTTCTAAGGCATTCAAGGGCATATTCTTCATCACTTGTTGCAGCAATTCAAGATCCATTATCATGTCAAGGATATCAAGCATCAAACATGTTATTGAGCTAGTGTTGTGATGTAGCATTAAAGATCCAAGATCAAGCATTGTTCTACACCTATTGTCAAGATCAAGATCTAAGTCCTTCATGGCCATTTCATGTTGAGTTGCAGACTTACAAGACATCATTTACAAGGTATCATTTTTCATGTTTCATATCCTATGTTTCCATGTTTCATGTCCTTGTTTCATTGTTTCATCATTTGGTTTAATTATCTAAAAGGGTTTGACCAAGGCAAACCCCTATTCACTAACAATCAACAATTTGTTCTCCCTTCTTTACATGTGTGTGATTACAAATCAGAATGTCCCCTTTTTCAAGCAGGATCTTGTTTGGTGATGGTTAGCCTATTACTTAGACCCTTGTAGGCTAACAGGATTTGGTTAGAGGGTCAGTGGCCTTATTTGGTGGGTTTTGTTTTCCATCCTTTGACTTCAATGATTGGCTCATAGGAGGCCTTGGCAGTTCAGTGATTGACAGCTTCTGACGGCACATCAATACGACAGGTTATGAGCGAGATATTAATATTCTCGTGAAATTGAAGTGTTTTAACTTTATTTAATGGAATATTATAAAGTTGATTTGACTTTATAATAAAGAATTCACTTAAATTTATTTAAGTGAAAAAAATAAAACACTTTACTAAAAGGAGCGCTCACTTTTTAATATGTTGACTATTGAAAAAGAATAAAATACATTTTTAATGTATTTTAAGTGAAAAGTGACGCCACTTTTAGGAATGCGTGCCTTTTGGAGTTTATAAGCAACCAAAGGGAAAAATCGAACTCATTCATTGATTATTTGATATTTTCTTCTTTGGCTTGGCTTGAGCTTGGTTTTCTCTGAGACAAGGGTTTCAGGATAGTTTATCTCTGAAGAGCGACAATTCTTCACAGATCTGTGATTGTGAGACTGTGAAAGATCAGTTGAATGATTGCAACAACAGGAGCTTCAATTCAAGAGTTCTACAGTGCTTCAATGAGGATTTTCTATGCAGTTTTCAATATTTTACAATAAAGACAGGAGGGTTTTAGCTTCAGGGCGTCATCTTCAGGTTTCTACAACTTTCAGCGCTCATACTTCAATGTTCTTGATTGGGCTGTACTTTCCAGCCTTGCAAAAATGTCCTTCTGGAGGCTAGGCGTGTTATGTAACTTGCAAAAACCCCTTCTTTTTGCTTCAGACAGTGTTCCATACTTGGCGTCCATCCTTCACTGCTGACTGTATCCAGTTTTTGCTGGGGAGAAGTCAGATTTGTAGCTCTGTCGTCCAATTCTGCCAGTTTTCACCATTCTTGGCTGGCAAACTGGAATATTTTCTTAATTAAATAATCTGGAGCATTTCGAGTATGTCTATCATATGCATTCTCTTTGTTACAGTAATTTAATACCTTCTGCACTTTCATTTTGTCAATTTTAGCTCAAATTTGAGTTTTATGAGCAAAAATGTGCAAACGCCCCTTCTACTTCTCTCTAGAAATTTCTCTAAAAAACTAAAAAACACAAAAAGATAAGCAAAATATAGGGGTTTGAGTTGGGAGCCAGCTGGGCTCATCACAGTGGTATCAAAGCTCTAATCCTGCCAGCCTGGAGGGTTAGCAGCTTCTATGCGGTCACATCAGAACAGGTTTGACAGGTACTACTCACGTAGGGGTTGAACAGCAAAGTGGTTATCATGGCTTCTAAATTTGTTGATGAAGTAATGGCTGCTTATGAGGAATATATAGCATTTCTAGATAAGATAAAAGATTGCCTAGACTTCGAACAATATATGGAGCATCGGATGGTTTATAATAAGCAACGAAGCAAATCAAAGAAATGCGAGCAGCAAAATGTAGAGAGCATTTCAAATAATATTCAGCAGAAACCTATGCCTTCACAACAAAGATTAGCTCGTAGCTTGCAGCAGTCTGAAGACTCCATTTCAAGACAAAGCTCATCACAAAACAAAAAGAAATTGAGTTTCTTTGATGTGTTGGGGTTAAAAAGGGATCAATCAGCAGATCATGATCTTCAACCTACAGGTGGACATGGGATTGAAACTAAAGTGGTGAATGATAAAGGAATTGTACATCATGAAGCGGAAACCCAGAACGTTGACACTTTCAACGCTCAAGAAGTTGTTATCAGATGTGATAACAAGTCTAATGTTCAAGACAGCAGCCTTTCACTTGAGCAAAATGATGATTTGAAAGTCATGGTAAGTTCAGAAAATAGTGTGGAAGGTTCTCCTACTATTGGCACGCTAGATGGGGGTGTCATTAACAAGGAATGCATTGTTGATTCAAGTCACAACAAGTCTGATTTTGTATATCAGACCTTAGAAGATGTGAGCCAAACACAAGTTTTGTGTAATGGGTGGCTACAAAGAGCTAAAAAGGCAAAGATGTTGGCTGCCAATGCAAAACAACATTTGCAGGAAGTTAAGGAACGTTGCAGCCAACTCGATCGAGCAAAGAAACAAAGAGAGTCACATCTTCGATCTCTAATTCTTCCAAGGAAGGAATGTGTAGATGTAGAGCATGCAAAGGAGGAACGTTTTGAGATAAGCCAAAATGAAGAATATGCAGTTGTGTGGGATTCAAGAAATTCTTTTAGTATACACAACATGCATCTTGCGTCTTTTGAGTTACCTCTAGTTGAGAGCCCAATAAAAGCTCACACACTTAGTGGACCAGCCACTAGGGTCATTGCTACACAGGAGTCTCGAGGAGAGTTCCAATATTTCCTCGTCATGAGAAAGCGGTATAGGGATGATACTCTATCATCCTATGAACCTATTGGTATCTTTTGCATCTCCATAGGTTGGCCTTACAGTTTGGAGGGTGCTGTTCTGTTTCATATCAGCAACCTAAAAGGAGCGATCACACATCATTTAGCAACTATGAGGGATAGACCGCACACCTATAGGAAGTCAGCAGAGGGTGGAGATTGTTATGGTGTTGCAGGCACTTCTAGTTATTCCTATCTCCTCAGAGCAGATGGATGTGAGTTTGGTTTGCATTGGGACCTGACTATTGATAGGTTCAACACTACCATTTGGATGAGTCCCATGCGTTGGCTTCACCACTTCTGGCATGGTGAAGTTGAGATCAGTGTTGAGCAGCAGAAGACAATTGGTGATAGCAGGGACATTATACGACACTATCCTTGGGATCTTGGTGGAGTGGTTGATTCCTTGCTATTGAGATTGCTTACGAACAAGCAATTTCAGGGAGGGCAGACTGTAATGTCCCCTTTTTCAGTGTGATCTTGTTTGGTGATGGTTAGCCTATTACTTAGACCCTTGTAGGCTAACAGGATTTGGTTAGAGGGTCAGTGGCTTTATTTGGTGGGTTTTGTCATTTCCATCCTTGACTTCAATGATTGGCTCATAGGAGGCCTTGGCAGTTCAATGATTGACAACTTCTGACAGCACGTCAATACGGCAGGTTATGAGCGAGATATTAATATTCTTGTGAAATTGAAGTGTTTTAACTTTATTTAATGGAATATTATAAATTTGATTTGACTTTATAATAAAGAATTCACTTAAATTTATTTAAGTGAAAAAAATAAAACACTTTACTAAAAGGAGCACTCACTTTTTAATATGTTGACTATTGAAAAAGAATAAAATACATTTTTAATGTATTTTAAGTGAAAAGTGATGCCACTTTTAGGAATGCGTGCCTTTTGGGGTTTATAAGCAACCAAAGGGAAAAATCGAACTCATTCATTGCTTATTTGATATTTTCTTCTTTGGCTTGGCTTGAGCTTGGTTTTCTCTGAGACAAGAGTTTCAGGATAGTTTATCTCTGAAGAGCGACAATTCTTCACAGATCTGTGATTGTGAGACTGTGAAAGATGAGTTGAATGATTGCAACAACAGGAGCTTCAATTCAGGAGTTCTACAGTGCTTCAATGAGGATTTTTTGTGTAGTTTTCAGTATTTTACAATAAAGACAGGAGGGTTTCAGCTTCAGGCCGTCATCTTCAGGTTTCTACAGCTTTCAGCGCTCATACTTCAATGTTCTTGCTTGGGCCGTACTTTCCAGCCTTGCAAAAACATCCTTCTGGAGGCTAGGCGTGTGATGTAACTTGCAAAAACGCCTTCCTTTTTGCTTCAGACAGTGTTCCATACTTGGCGTCCATCCTTCACTGCTGACTGTATCCAGTTTCTGCTGGGGAGAAGTCAGATCTGTAGCTCTGGCGTCCAATTCTGCCAGTTTTCACCATTCTTGGCTGGCAAACTGGAATATTTTCTTAATTAAATAATCTGGAGCATTTCGGGTATGTCTATCATATGTATTCTCTTTGTTACAGTAATTTAATACCTTCTGCACTTTCATTTTGTCAATTTTAGCTCAAATTTGAGTTTTATGAGCAAAAATGTGCAAACGCCCCTTCTACTTCTCTCTAGAAATTTCTCTAAAAAACTAAAAAACACAAAAAGATAAGCAAAATACAGGGGTTTGAGAAGAGGAGCCAGTTGGGCTCATCACAAAATCTAGGTGTCTTGGAGCTTGAAGGATCATTGAATATTAGGTTGCAAGGGTGGAGAAAGTCATCAAGTTGTCACAAGGTTGCTATCTTCACAAAAAGTCACTTATAGTCCCGAAAATTAGGGTTTTGGATCTAAAAACAAAGGGAACAAAAAGAGTAGACAGTGAAAACCATATTTAGACCTTGAAGTTCCAAAAAATCCAAACTAGACTCATTCTCCAAAAGTGGTGAATGAGTCCCACTATAGGTGTTTTTCAGAATTTTTTGTAGATTAAGATACCCTTTTGGCATATTCTTGTTCCCACACAGTTTTCTAGAATCTGGACTGATTCTCCCAGCTTGGTGAATGAGTCCCAGTCAAAATTTATAGCATTTCAGAGCTCCTTCCAGTCATCTTCAGATTCCCAGGTGCAAACATTTCATTTCACAGCTTGTTATTATATTTTATATGAATTTTTAAGTCACTTAGTTCAGGTTTGCATCATATTAGGGTTAAATGCATTTCATCTTGCATTTTGTTTTCTTTTCCAAGCCCTAGCTTGGTGGTGAACCCCTCATTAGTTTACTTAAGATTTGATAGTAGATCTCTTTCTCCAATTCTCATCATTTGATTGAGATCCCTAGGGAATCTTTGAATATTAGATGGAGAAAAGTGGTGTTCTATGTCCAAAACCATAAAGCATCCATTTTTCAACTAGTTAGTATAAAAAATATGCATCAACACCAACATTAAATATTTATCCCAATGTTATGTTGCATACAATATACAAGTGGCCCTAAGAATATCTATCCAATGTGGTATAGACATCTCTAAGATGCACCATAATTAATTATTTAGTTGTATATTAGTAGCATTAATATTACTATTATGTTAGGTGTACAACACAAGTTTCCAAAAATCAAAGATAATATAGACCCATGAAGTGTTGTGGTGTGACCATGTATCTTGATGTATTACACTTTGGTATGTAAATCTATCAAAATATAAGTTTTCACATATGAGCATGAAATATGTGCATGAAGCCATTTTACATGCAACCTTAATTCTTGTGATACATTATGGCATGGAAGGTGTTTATGTTGAACTAATATAGTGAAGTTTCAATTGCATAATATTATGCAAGGATCATAGCCAACACTAGATCATTGGGTAGAATGGGGACTAGAAGACCCTCATCTAATGTAACAATAATCATATGCATGGTAATCGTAAGACTAGTAATCTAAATATTTCCAAGATGAAAGGTTGTGAATGGAAATCAATATCTTGTTGATTCAAATATTGCTAAAGATAGAAACGCCATATCATATAAATTTATGAAATATGTCAAGACCATATATTCATATTGGTTAACAGATAATATTTATGTTCAATTCTAATTAATATTTTTGAATGGTTGTTACCATAATATTACAATTATCATTTTTTCTAGCTTTCCTATTTTATAATATTTGTTAATGATTTATATCAATAAAATAAAATGATATTAAAAGAAGATTTATGAATATGTAGAAGGTTTGAATAAAGTGTGAGTGGGTTAAATGACCTTATTTATTTATGTTTAATGTTGATACTTTTATTTATCAATTATTATAGGTTGCATTATTTACAACATTTGAGTGTCACCACCAAATCATCCTAGATGATAAATCTAGATAAAAAAAATAGTTCATCCCAATACTAAATGGTTATACATTTGATAACTTCCAAATGTACATAACTCTTATACAATAGGTTCCTCATCCACCTTCAATGGTTAAGCTTAATTTTGATGGTGCTTCTTATGGAAATTTAGGCCCCTCAACTACAGGTTGTGTAATTAGTGACATAGAAGGAAAAATATTGATATCCACAATAGTTAAACTCTATTAGTTCTAATAATGAGGTAGAATATCAAGCTTTTCTAATGGGGATTTCCTGATCTAAAAGAGAGAATTATAGAAGGATACATATTGAAGGGGATTAAATGTCAATTATATCTACATTGAAGAGCGAGTCTTCCTCCAATTCTAAACTAAACTACATCCTCTATGAGAATTGGTCTCTCTTACATTAGTTTAAAATGAATGATAGTGCTCATTGCTATAAGGAAATAAAAAATTAGTAGATTGCTTTTCAAATTTAGTCATAGATCAAAACAAAAAGATTAGATGTTTTAAATGTTCTTCAAGATAAAAAAAATAAAAATAGAATGAAAGCCTCCCTTGAATCCTCAAAGGGAATTAATTTTTTTCTAACTCTTTAAACATTTGGATGGAAGCTTTCCATGCCATATCAACTATGAAGCATGAGAGTTGTAGCCATATTTTATTCTTGATTGTGTAGATTTAAGAAGGTTGCAATTGTTTTTTTATGTTCATCTATGTCAAATGTTGATCACATTTATTTATTTTTCCCCTTCACCACCAATCATCCTTATATTGGGTGAAGGATTATGATTTTATCAATATTATTCTTTGTCATTGGTTAGTAATTGAAAGAAATTAAAGCTTACTTTGTATCATTAATTTGTTAATCTCATTGTCACCTTATTATACTTGTGTTATTCTCATCGCAACCTTGGTGGAGCTTTTGAAGAACAAGTGTATTTTCTTTCCAATTTAGAATGGGAACCACATGTTTTTGGGATCTCTAATTTTTTTCAATTATATCATATCTTCAACTAGATTATGAGGCTATTAAAGAGGCTATTCAAGTAGTTACTAGCAAAGAAATCCTTCAAGATCACCCCCTATGTTATTTGATTTACAAGCGGTGCCATTCATTCTTCCAAATGCTATGGACCTTCTCCATGACTCACTCCTCAAGAATCTAGATTTTGGCTACATTCAAAGCTACCTCATCTCAAAAGAAAAGTTTTGTTTGCCATTTTGAAAAGGTATGATCTTTATCATGTCTCTACACTCATTAGGACTCTTTTTACATTAAAGAAAATTTGAAAGGACCCTATGGTTATTTGTGGCTTTAGTGCTATTCAATTTGGGTTACAAAATGTCTACTTGGACATCATGGAGAATGTGGTGAATTATCACCTACTGTAGCTTGGGCCTATTTTTGCATCCAAAGTGAAATGGACTTTTTTTTGCTCGTCATTTTCTCCTAGATCATATTCCTCATAAACCCCAATCAATCTCTAGCTAATATTGTAGCCACCACTACTGAAGCTTTAGACTTGCCTATTGATTCTTCTACTAGCTCATCAATCTACAACAAATATTTTGTGAATGTTACTCAACTAACCTTTTTATTTTACTAGTTCTTAACCTTTCAAAACTATAACGCTTTTTATAATCTTAATTTTATCCTTCCCCCTCCTCCTCCCCCATCCTTTCTCTCTCTGTATTTAAACTATTAACATAATCTCTCTCCCTCACCCTCCAACCCTCCCTCTATGTCTCCCCTACCTCTTTGTATTAATATAATCTCTCCCTCTCCCTCTTTAACACTATTAACCTTTAAAAGGAATCATATAAGTAGGAGGTATTTTCCACAGCATGTCAAATTATGATATTGCTATCAAGATTCAACCATGTAGTTTTTCGAGTCAAACTCATTGACTCATGTTTCATGAGTAGTGGTTCACAAGAACCCATCTCTCATGATAATGAATGGTCCACTTAGCACTCATTACATCTAGGTGATGCTCACAGAGGTGAAGCATTGGGCCTTCTCGGGAGGTCACCCATCCCAGTACTACTCCAGCTCAAGCATGCTTAACCAAAGAGTTTCCTCTAAGGTTAAGCCCACTTAGCTGGGGTTATCTTAGAATAATTGGTTTACACTTTCTAAGAGGGAAGGAAAATTATTTTTCCATTCCTCAAATCAAATGGAGTTCAGTCGAACCATTGGGTTTAGCCGAACCGATGAATGCCAATTAAAAAATCATATCAAGTGGGTTCGGTCAAACACGGGTTCATGAACCTTATGACAAAAACAAAAAAAAAAAGTTTCATTTCACACTTTTATTTGTGTTCTTTTGCTGATCCTTGTCTCCACGAAAGTGCATGAGAATAGAGTCGTGATAACAATAAAATAAAGTTTTCTCTCAGCGTGAGAAAACAGATTTTGTTCCTCTCTTCAAAGTTCATCATTTCAGTTTGCATATCGAGCACTATTGAGCACTAGGTATTTAAAATTCAATTTTGTTAGAGTTCAAAATGCATCTATTTGTTTAATTTTGAAACCCTAAATTCAATTTTTTTAAAATTTGTTGAATTTAAATTGCACTTGTTTGAAAGTTTTTAAAGCATTTTCAATATAGTATTTTGCTTCCCCGTTTTGCATATATTTTTGTCTTGTTAAACACCTTTCAAGAGAAAAATGAATATCAAAACTATCAACTATCTATTAGGGGATGAGAGGTCTATAATTCAAAACTACACCCATTGAACTTGCATTTATATTTGGCATGTATTTTAACTTGTTCAATTTTTTTAAATCAATCCAAGGGTTTGAGTAAGGAAAAATGAGTTTCCTCCCAAAGTAAGTGCAAAAAAACATTATAATGGCTCTCAACATAGTCTAAAAAAATGGAGATAAATAAATTCCTAAAGACTAGAAGTGTAGGGGTCAAGGTCACAAAATAATTTTAAAACTACAAATTTAGGGTCAAACTTGTAGATGAAAATGTAAATTTCATACATGTAGGAGTGAACCATGAAAGTCATAGCTTGGTTTGTTAAGGTGTCATAATATTAAATCTTATAAAAAATCAAGAATCATATCATTGATTATGTAAATTACAATAAAATATCTCCATATAACAAATGAAGCTAAAAACCCTAACCTTCTTTGTCAATTATATAGTGTGCTTGCTACATGAGTAATTTTTTTTATGAAAACCATGTTTAGGAATGAAAATATCCAATCCCTTATGCTTCTAAACTAAAGTTTGCAATGCTTATGGTTCTTTTGGCCTTATAGATTCTTGAATCATTTTATAATATAAAACCTACATATAACCTACTTTGCTCTAATAATTGTAAACCCTTTAGAGATTATAAATTATTTGCATCTTGTCTTGATTTTCCCACCATTGTTATTCCTTTTTGAAATTTTTTACAAAATTGGGCAAAAGAATCCTTACACTTATATAGAGGATCATATGTTCTTAAAATTATTTAAGGTTAAATAGCTTAATCTAAAATAAAGGCATATCTGATCTCTTACATTGTAACCTCTTTACTGGTGTTCCGGAAACATATTTGATACCCATGATGTCATGACATAGATGATGTTGCTTGATATTGCTTTATCCATGGATACCCAAAATTAAATATGAGATACATCTAAAAGAAATAATATGACATGACCAAGAACTTCCCTCATCTTTTAGACCAAAAAATTAAAGGTAAAATAATGTATCCTATGGTTTCAATCCCAACATATCATTAGTCAATTTTAAATAAACCCTCAAATATGCATATGCTTGTTGATAAAATGATGATAAAATAAAATTATTCAATGCATACATTTTATTGGTGAGTAAGATCAATAAACACCTGCCATGGTTCATGATCCACACAAAACCAAAGGACCATTATAATTATTTGAGTAATATCTCACAATGTGAAAAAGGTGTCAAAAAATTAGCATACCTAAATGGTAAATTGACTTGTCATAAAGTGGGTGGGTAGCTTAGTGGTGGAGATTTGCATCCTAACTAGTTCATGGAAATTTCAACATGGTATTAGAGCCAAGCTAGGTGCATTTGACACCTATGTTGTGGCTCAAGGGAGTGTGTTGGAGAAATGACACACACCTAAGCCATAAAAGGACTCATCACAATGTGAGCCATTAGCTCAATAGTAGAGCATCCTAGCACCAAATGGGAGGTCCTAAGTTTGAATACTGGAACTAGTCCATAGAAATTTCTATAAAATTCAATCACTAGTACATAAGAAGAAGAATAAGTACCCTTATAATTTTTATTAATATAACAAATTATCATTCCTCACATACATAGGTGAATCAATGATTTCAGACTAGATCAACATGTGTACCTCAATCTCATGACCTCATATAAAACCATTTTGTTAGATTTATTTGGTTAACCAAAAATATTTAAATTTTCATTAGGAGGGAACAATTGAGGATTGACCCCAATATTAACCCCTCAACCTAATTTTTTTTTTTATCAATCCAAATCCTTAATCAATTATTCCTTAATCCCATAAAATGTTGAGTATGAAATTACAATTAACTCTACAATTTAATAACAAAATTCTTTCTCATTATATCTTTTGGGAATAACTTTAGATTTATCTATTGGCTAATGGGAGGAAGTGTGTCATGCAAGCACTAAGTGAGATTTTGAAGCACATTTACAAGAGGAAAAGTTGGAGGCTTTTGGGGTCATAATTATATTAGAAACATTTATAATGTATAGTTTGTACAATGGTCATTTCATTATTTTTACTATCCTTTTGGAAATAATTTTTTTTCTTTTCAAATTTAAAAGGGTAGGATGATGTACATGAAGCATTAGAAGATCCATAATTAACTGTGGTAGCCTCTAACAACTTTAGTTCTTAACATTCATCTCACTTGCACATGAAAATGTTAAGAATGTATATACTTTGTAGATCCTTGTTTACAGTCAAAAAATCTAAAATAATAAACTTCAATCCAACATTCCCAATATTTGCATTGACCAATTTCAATATTAAAAAATAGACCCAAATGGAAGATAATACAATCATTTACTAGCATAATATTTTAAATTTCATGGGAAGAACTTAGCTAATAACTTATCATCATACACAAAATCCAAATATGTAGCACTAAAGAACCTTGAATGTGTCATGAGATCTCCTTTAACATTGTGCATCTCAAATCTAGGATCCAAAAATCCAACAAAAAATGGATATGTAAAATTTTCAATAGAAATTGAATTGTGTTTGATTTTTATATGTATGTCTTTTTTTGTTTCCATTAGGTAAGGAATCAACATTACTTTTCATCTCAACAAACCTTTAAACATTAATGTCAAGGGTAGATAGAGGCACACTAGGATTAAGGACATGAATGAAAGTGGCAAGATGAGAAATGGAAGGTGGTGTATAAATTTGTCGTGACATAATAAATGAGTGTGGAGTGACAAATACTTGCGTAGGAATATCGATTGAGGGGGAACATGGGAAGTGTAAACAAAACTAATGAGAACTTAATGTGGAACAAGAGAACTATGTGCATCATGTAAGTAAGCATGAGATGAGATCTAGGAAAAAGGAGAGGATAAATTTGGGGAGATTTGGTGGAAGGAGAAATAAATTGCATAAGATAGATAGGAGTAAAACAATAAGGAGGAATACATGAAGAAGAAGCTTGGGATGGAGGAAAAATGGCACATCACTCAAAGGGATTGTTGAGCTTATCCTTTTACCTATTTAACTTTAAGTACTTTCTTTCCACATGGCTTATTAATCAACATAGTATATGAAGGAGATCAATCATTGTACTAGGATTAATATTACTAGCCAAATTTGCAAGATCCAAAGAAAGGTTGTGTGCATCAAAGCTATATCTTGATTACCATTTTCTCAACAAGGGCCTCATGGTCAAATGATTCTTCTCCATTATGATAAATTTAGTATCATGCATATTCCCAATCATACCAATTTTAGCTTGATTCACAACCATGGTGGGATTGAACTATGACTTCTTATAGTTAGGAAAAGAGGATGATTTTGGTATTAGAAGGAAATAAGGATTGAACAATGTTTAGATTTGATTAAGAAATTAGACAATGAGAAAGCATTTAAATCTAAAAACTAAATAAGATTCAAGAAAACCTTTAAACTATTTGGGTATCAAAGAATGATTTACATAATAAAAAGTTGAAAATCTACAAATAGAAATACCAAGTTACAAAAACAAGAATAATCGTTATGGTAATAGAAATATGAGAAAATGCTTCCTCTTAAAAAACATAACATTAAGTACCAAAACATGATTCAAGTACCAACACATTCAAGTACCAAAACATTAAGTATGATGATTGGGATGAGAGGATCAACTTGGGGAGGATTATTATAACATCATTAGTTGGAACTTTTTAATTTTATCTCTTTGTGTTCCATGTTGTTTTTAATGTTCTTAATTAGAGTGCGGATGATGTTAATATACATTTAATGATGCATTTTGAAATTTATTTAGTAAAGGTCTCATTTTGTACATCTTTAGTAATTGTATAAAAAATTGGAATATTTTGGTTAATACATCTTATTGGAAAACCATTCATTGAAAATTTTTGAAGCCCACAACCGAATGTTTTGTGATGACCTCTTGCCTTCAAAAATTTCTATTATGCTCATCAATTTCAAACCATTTTGGGGTTCTTGAATGTTTTAAAATTTTAACAAACTCATTACAAAAAGATGGATTTTGAATTTCTTTTTCTTTTTCACATTTAGGTTCTCTATTCTTATGTAATTTGGAGACACATTGAGTTTCATTGGTTCATGTGAGATATTTATAACAAGTATGCAATAAAGTCAAACTTTATTAGATTTGATTCAAGTAATATGACATATTTATTTTGCTTTCCAATCTATAATTTTTTGATGTTCTCAAGGCTATATAATTGTAGAGTTCATTTATGTTAACAACTATTAGATTAAATATTATTTTCAAATAATTTTTATACTTTAATCTTTGTATTCTTATTCTTTTGCTTTCTAATCATTTCTAGACACACAAGAATTTGAACCATTTAAGGATGCTATGTTATAGATTATAGTTGTCTTCTAGTTCTTTTAAATGTCGAGGTTAATAGTATGAAATATTATTGATGAGTAGATGAATTATTACAAGTTATATTTTAGATTTGTATTCTTTTTTATCTAGATATATTAGTTACCAAAGGTCTCATTGTTTTTAGGTGTATTGTATATATATATATAACATGGAAAATGTAGATCATGTTCCACCTGTGCTAGATTCTTTGTTTGCAAATACTAGTAATGAGATAAAAAAATTAAGAGATTCATTAGCACAGGGTGCAAACCTAGGGATATATAATGAACCATGCATGTTAATATTGCATAGTCTAGAAAAACTAAAAGATGAACTTGAGAGGACTAGTGCATATTCCCCAGATAGAGTGACTGCTATTCTTTCTCGCATGCAGGAAGAAGTACATGGTGGCGTTCCCCTTAAACAAATACAAGATAGTGTCACCAAAGAAATGATAAAAGCCACTTGTTTTCCATTTTATCAAAATGTGCGTAAGGTTAGGGGATACCAAGTCACTAGATGTGTTGATCATGCTATGGCCTCATTGATCTACCCACAATTTCTAGCAGCACATGGTCTATACCCAAACAATGACCAGATTACATTGTGTTTTGTTCAACAATTGTATGCGAGGTCCATTTGGGCCTCAAAGTTAACTACCTAGACATTCCACCATATGTTTGAGGTGGGGGGCATGGTGGGATTGTTGATATAGAGCCCACCTATGCGTCGGCGAGATGGGCCACCCCCAATGTTTGGGGT
>VDFB02053704.1:182721-223547 GCA_007258455.2 Sequoia sempervirens
AAAAAGTTATGCGTTATACGGTGTGCGTCACTTTTTAAAAATGTTGTTTTTAAAAAAAAACAATTTTCGTGGGAGATGGAAAAAGAAGTGCAATTTGATTGCAAAAATTTTGAAAAAAATATTTTTAGAATCTATAGACAAAATGTGACAAGACTCTAGTTTGCATCATCTTCAAATTCCTCACGGTTTAACCGCTATAGGTGCCCGAATGTGAACATTTAGTTAAAAAAAAAAATCAGTGTCCAGTTTGGCCAAAAATTGTAAACCACTATTGTGGGATCACCCGTAAGTTTCTTGGAACTTTTAACGAATTTGATAGTATATGTAGTGTCAAAAAATATCATCGTGACCATTTTCACACTTAATTTTGGAGTAATTAAGGATAAATTGGACTTGATATCGCCTTGATCTAGTGTTGTGATGTGTTTTATACATCCACATTGGGTCTTGGGCCCTTTTTAAGCTAAATTAACCTAACTTTTTCTAATTTAGTGTTGTAAAGTGCATTTATTTACACCTTCACATTAAATTTAAAAGGCTTGTAAACTAAGGTGGACCTAATCTAGTGTTGTAATGTGTTTTACACATTCACATGGGATTTAGGGCCCTTCTAAGCTAAATAGACCCAAATCTTCCTTAATTTAATATTGTAAAGTATATTTATTTACACTTTCACATTGGATTTTGGGCCCTATTGCATTTATTACCTTAATATCATCATTATTAGGCACCTATTACCCCATATTATGCATCCCAAGCATATTTTAATCAAAAACCTGACAATATCAATAAATAAGCTTAATTTACACACTCCTCGACACTTTAGCAATCAAAATAGGCCCTGTGGGACCCATTCGCTACCTTGGGTGAATGAGTCCCATCTAGGTGGGACCCATTCACCACAAATGGAAAATGAGTCCCATTTGGCCTATTTTTGAGGTTTTAAGTGGGAAAATTTGGTTTTAAGTTCAAATTTCTTCTATGTCAGCCTTTGGGATCAAATAAATGGTCATTTGAGTGCATTTCCTATATAAACAAATTTTAGATCATTATTTCATCAAACATTCATGATATCAAGTCAAGCAAGCAAGAGTTAAGGATAACAAGGCTTCACAAGATTATTAGGAGAGTTTGCAAGATCATTTCTAAGGCATTCAAGGGCAGATTCTTCATCACTTGTTGCAGCAATTCAAGATCCATTATCATGTCAAGGATATCAAGCATCAAACATGTTATTGAGCTAGTGTTGTGATGTAGCATTAAAGATCCAAGATCAAGCATTGTTCTACACCTATTGTCAAGATCAAGATCTAAGTCCTTCATGGCCATTTCATGTTGAGTTGCAGACTTACAAGACATCATTTACAAGACATCATTCAAGGTATCATTTTTCATGTTTCATGTCCTTGTTTCATTGTTTCATCCTTTGGTTTAATTACCTAAAAGGGGTTTGACCAAGGCAAACCCCTATTCACTAACAATCAACAATTTTTTCTCCTCTTTACATGTGTGATTACAGATCTAGGTGTCTTGGAGCTTGAAGGATCATTGAATATTAGGTTGCAAGGGTGGAGAAATTCATCAAGTTGTCACAAGGTTGCTATCTTCACAAAAAGTCACTTATAGTCCCGAAAATTAGGGTTTTGGATCCGAAAACAAAGGGAACAAAAAGAGCAGACAGTGAAAACTAGATTTAGACCTTGAAGTTCCAAAAAATCCAAACTAGACTCATTCTCCACAAGTGGTGAATGAGTCCCACTATAGATGTTTTTCAAAAAAAATTGTAGATTAAGATAGCCTTTTGGCATATTCTTGTTCCCACACAGTTTTCTAGAATCTGGACTGATTCGCCCAGCTTGGCGAATGAGTCCCAGTCAAAATTTATAGCTTTTCAGAGCTCCTTCCGGTCATCTTCAGATTCCCAGGTGCAAACATTTCATTTCACAGCTTGTTATTATATTTTATATGCATTTTTAAGTCACTTAGTTCAAGTTTGCATCATATTAGGGTTAAATGCATTTCATCTTACATTTTGTTTTCTTTTCCAAGCCCTAGCTTGGTGGTGAACCCCTCATTAGTTTACTTAAAAACTGATAGTAGATCTCTTTCTCCAATTCTCATCATTTGATTGAGATCCCTAGGGCATCTTTGAATATTAGTTGGAGAAAAGTGGTGTTCTATGTCCAAAACCATAAAGCATCCATTTTTCAACTAATTAGTATAAAAAATATGCATCAACACCAACATTAAAGATTTATCCCAATGTTATGTTGCATACAATATACAAGTGGCCCTAAGAATATCTATCCAATGTGGTATAGACATCTCTAAGATGCACCATAATTAAATATTTAGTTGTATATTAGTAGCATTAATATTACTATTATGTTAGGTGTACAACACAAGTTTCCAAAAACCAAAGATAATATAGACCCATGAAGTGTTGTGGTGTGACCATGTATCTTGATGTATTACACTTTGGTATGTAAATCTATCAAAATATAAGTTTGCACATATGAGCATGAAATATGTGCATGAAGCCATTTTACATGCAACCTTCATTCTTGTGATACATTATGGCATGGAAGGTGTTTATGTTGAACTAATATAGTGAAGTTTCAATTGCATAATATTATGCAAGGATCATAGCGAACACTAGATCATTGGGTAGAATGGGGACTAGAAGACCCTCATCTAATGTAACAATAATCATATGCATGGTAATTGTAGGACTAGTAATCTAAATATTTCCAAGATGAAAGGTTGTGAATGGAAATCAATACCTTGTTGATTCAAATATTGCTAAAGATAGAAATGCCATATCATATAAATTTATGGAATATGTCAAGACCATATATTTATATTGGTTAACAGATAATATTTATGTTCAATTCTAATTAATATTTTTGAATGGTTGTTACCATAATATTACAATTATCATTTTTTCTAGTTTTCCTATTTTATAATATTTGTTAATGATTTATATCTATAAAATAAAATGATATTAAAAGAAGATTTATGAATATGTAGAAGGTTTGAATAAAGTGTGAGTGGGTTAAATGACCTTATTTATTTATGTTTAATGTTGATAATTTTATTTATCAATTATTATAGGTTGCATTATTTACAACATTTGAGTGTCACCACCAAATCATCCTAGATGATAAATCTAGATAAAAAAAATAGTTCATCCCATTACTAAATGGTTATACATTTGATAACTTCCAAATGTACATAACTCTTATACAATAGGTTCCTCATCCACCTTCAATGGTTAAGCTTAATTTTGATGGTGCTTCTTATGGCAATTTAGGCCTCTCAACTACAAGTTATGTAATTAGTGACATAGAAGGAAAAATATTGATATCCACAATAGTTAAACTCTATTAGTTCTAATAATGAGGTAGAATATCAAGCTTTTCTAATGGGGATTTCCTTATCTAAAAGAGAGAATTATAGAAGGATACATATTGAAGGGGATTAAATGTCAATTATATCTACATTGAAGAGCGAGTATTCCTCCAATTGGAAACTAAACTACATCCTCTATGAGAATTGGTTTCTCTTACATTAGTTTAAAATGAATGATAGTGCTCATTTCTATAAGGAGATAAAAAATTAGTAGATTTCTTTTCAAATTTAGTCATAGATCAAAACAAAAAGATTAGATGTTTTAAATGTTCTTCAAGATAAATAAAAAATAAAAAATAGAATGAAAGCCTCCCTTGAATCCTCTAAAAGGAATTAATTTTTTGCTAACTCTTTGAACATTTTGATGGAAGCTTTCCATGCCATATCGACTGTGAAGCATGAGAGTTGTACCCATATTTTATTCTTGATTGTGTAGATTTAAGAAGGGTGCAATTGTTTTTTATGTTCATCTATGTCAAATATTGATCACATTTATTTATTTTTCCCCTTCACCACCAATCATCCTTATATTGGGTGAAGGATTATGATTTTATCAATATTATTCTTTGTTGTTGGTTAGTACTTCAAAGAAATTAAAGCTTACTTTTCCTCATTAATTTTTTAATCTCATTCTCACCTTATTCTACTTGTGTTATTCTCATCGCAACCTTGGTGGAGATTTTGAAGAACAAGTGTATTTTCTTTCCAATTTAGAATGGGAACCACATGTTTTTGGGATCTCTAATTTTTTTCAATTATATCATATCTTCAACTAGATTATGAGGCTATTAAAGAGGCTATTCAAGTAGTTACTAGCAAAGAAATCCTTCAAGATCACCCCCTATGTTATTTGATTTACAAGCGGTGCCATTCATTCTTCCAAATGCTATGGACCTTCTCCATGACTCACTCCTCAAGAATCTAGATTTTGGCTACATTCAAAGCTACCTCATCTCAAAAGAAAAGTTTTGTTTGCCATTTTGAAAAGGTATGATCTTTATCATGTCTCTACACTCATTAGGACTCTTTTTACATTAAAGAAAATTTGAAAGGACCCTATGGTTATTTGTGGCTTTAGTGCTATTCAATTTGGGTTACAAAATGTCTGCTTGGAAATCATGGAGAATGTGGTGAATTATCACCTACTGTAGCTTGGGCCTATTTTTGCATCCAAAGTGAAATGGACTTTTTTTTGCTCGTCATTTTCTCCTAGATCATATTCCTCATAAACCCCAATCAATCTCTAGCTAATATTGTAGCCACCACTACTGAAGCTTTAGACTTGCCTATTGATTCTTCTACTAGCTCATCAATCTACAACAAATATTTTGTGAATGTTACTCAACTAACCTTTTTATTTTACTAGTTCTTAACCTTTCAAAACTATAACGCTTTTTATAATCTTAATTTTATCCTTCCCCCTCCCTCCTCCCCCATCCTTTCTCTCTTTGTATTTAAACTATTAACATAATCTCTCTCCCTCACCTTCCCACCCTCCCTCTATGTCTCCCCTACCTCTTTGTATTAATATAATCTCTCCCTCTCCCTCTTTAACACTATTAACCTTTAAAAGGAATCATATAAGTAGGAGGTATTTTCCACAGCGTGTCAAATTATGATATTGCTATCAGGATTCAACCATGTAGTTTTTCGAGTCAAACTCATTGACTCATGTTTCATGAGTAGTGGTTCACAAGAACCCATCTCTCATGATAATGAATGGTCCACTTAGCACTCATTGCATCTAGGTGATGCTCACAGAGGTGAAGCATTGGGCCTTCTCGGGAGGTCACCCATCCCAATACTACTCCAGCTCAAGCATGCTTAACGAAAGAGTTTCCTCCAAGGTTAAGCCCACTTAGCTTGCAACCCCATTTGAAAAACCTTCAGCAAGTGTTGTGCCTTATGAACCATTCATTATAAAGCCCCTTTAGCTCATCAATTGATAAGTAGGAGGTATTTTTCCACAGCGTGTCAAATTATGATATTGCTATCAGGATTCAACCATGTAGTTTTTCAAGTCAAACTCATTGACTCATGTTTCATGAGTAGTGGTTCGCAAGAACCCATCTCTCACGATAATGCTCACAAAGGTGAAGCACTAGGCCTTCTCGAGAGGTCACCCATCCCAGTACTACTCCAGCTCAAGCACACTTAACCACATAGTTTCCTCCAAGGTTAAGCCCACTTAGCTTACAACCCCATTTGCAAAACCTTCAGCAAGTGTTGTGCCTTATGAACCATTCATTATAGAACCCCTTTAGATCATCAATTGATAAGATAGAGCCCCTAGGAGGAATCATATACAAAATCATCATTGAGTGATAAGTCCAAGCCATGTCTTTAGTGGGAAGTAACGGCAAATTGTAAAAATGTCTTATCTGATAAATAATATATACATATTCATTTTGCAAAAAATTATATTCAAAGAAAATCGAATTTGTTTTCGAAGTTTAACTTTTGAGTTCCGTATTCAATATTAAAACGCAACCAATGGTGGTCCCAAGTTCAACTTTCTAGTGGTTGTGAAGTGACGTCAAATGTCGTAGTGGTCATTAGCGTCAGAATCAGATCTTAGCCGACATTGACTAATACTTTGACACGTGCACCGTAAATATCAGTTTAGTCTTTGGAGTGGGCCTAACTATTAAATGCTCACGTAAAGTCCGGCTGAGGGTTTTTTCATTGGTTAAAAAAAAAATGATAATTGAGTTGGATGATATTTAAGAATGGTTATATCAATTTTATTTTATTTAAATGTCATTTAGTTCACTAAATAATTCATAATAAATATGAAGGTCGACATTGATCTGGTCATTGTAATAGGTAAATGTTCATGTTAAGTTGGGCTGGAGGGTTATCTTTCTTTTATTTTTATTGGTTTTCATTGAATATGAAGGTCTACAATGATTTGGTCATTGTAATAGGTAAAATGTTCACTATCAAGTTAGGCTCGAGGGTTATCTTTGTTTTATTTTTATTGGTCAAAACTAACTTTTGACTATTGATTTGGATGGTATTTTGAGTAGTTCTATCAATTCTACTTTATTTAAACATTATCTAGTTCACAAGTCAAATAATGAACATATTTACAATTCATCTGTATCAAAAGATCATAAATATTTATTCTGTTTTTATTTTTCAAGATTAAATTTTGACTATTATAGGATGGTGTTAAAAAATAGCCTACCAATTCACCAAAATGTTGAACTTTATCCTTTAAAATTTTACCATATTCATGGAATGTAATAAATTAATATTTAAAATAATTGTAATACTAGATTTATATTTCATTGATTAATGTTTTGATTAATTTTAGATTTTTTAAGTATTAGATTATTTTTAATAATGTTTTGATTAAGATGAAAATGAGAAGGGCCTATACCCATTACAAAAAGGCCATAAAGGCCAAGCAAAAGGAGCTCACGAGAAGTGAGACAACCCAAAACCTAAAAAATAACTATATAGAAAAGACTAGTAGAGAAACAAAATTTCAGACACAAACAGGGAGTAGCACAAGTCCAAAACTAGCTACTGATCAACCACCAATTGAAGGCCCTTGATAGTCTGTCATTCATTCGTTAGGAATTGAATATAAAAAATATGCATCAACACCAACATTAAATATTTATCCCAATGTTATGTTACAATATACAAGTGGCCCTAAGAATATATATCCAATGTGGTATAGACATCTCTAAGATGCACCATAATTAAATATTTAGTTGTATATTATTAGCATTAATATTACTATTATGTTAGGTGTACAACACAAGTTTCCAAAAACCAAAGATAATATAGACCCATGAAGTGTTGTGTGACCATGTATCTCGATGTATTACACTTTGGTATGTAAATCTATCAAAATATAAGTTTGCACATATGAGCATGAAATATGTGCATGAAGCCATTTTACATGCAACCTTCATTCTTGTGATACATTATGGCATCAAAGGTGTTTATGTTGAACTAATATAGTGAAGTTTCAGTTGCATAATATTATGCAAGGATCATAGCCAACACTAGATCATTGGGTAGAATGGGGACTAGAAGACCCTCATCTAATGTAACAACAATCATATGCATGGTAAGTGTAGGACTAGTAATCTAAATATTTCCAAGATGAAAGGTTGTGAATGGATATCAATATACCTTGTTGATTCAAATGTTGCTAAAGATAGAAATGCCATATCATATAAATTTATGGAATATGTTGACCATATATTTATATTGCTTAACAGATAATATTTATGTTCAATTCTAATTAATATTTTTGAATGGTTGTTACCATAATATTACAATTATCATTTTTTTCTAATTTTCCTATTTTATAATATTTGTTAATGATTTATATCAATAAAATAAAATGATATTAAAAGAAGATTTATTTTTATTTTTTATTTTATTTTTAGACTGCAGGAATCGGGTAGCACGACCCCATATAAACTGTAGTGCACCTAGTAAACTTTTTAACGTGACCGGCAGTGCTGGCGCGGCACGCCCTCCGGTACCACGGGGGTGGGGGAGACTAGACCTCGTGACCAACCTCCTGCAACAGGAAAGATTTAGCCAACCGAGCTAGGGCCCCAACCCATTAAAAGAAGATTTATGAATATGTAGAAGGTTTCAATAAAGTGTGAGTGGGTTAAATGACCTTATTTATTTATGTTTAATGTTGATACTTTTCTTTATCAATTATGATAGGTTACATTATTTACAACATTTGAGTGTCACCACCAAATCATCCTAGATGATAAAACTAGATAAAAAAAATAGTTCATCCCAATACTAAATGGTTATAATGATAACTTCCAAATGTACATAACTCTTATACAATAGGTTCCTCATCCACCTTCAATGGTTAAGCTTAATTTTGATGGTGCTTCTTATGGAAATTTAGGCCCCTCAACTGCAGATTGTGTAATTAGTGACATAGAAGGAAAAATATTGATATCCACAATAGTTAAACTCTATTAGTTCTAATTTAATGAGGTAGAATATCAAGCTTTTCTAATGGGGATTTCCTGATCTAAAAGAGAGAACTATAGAAGGATACATATTGAAGGGGATTAAATGTCAATTATATCTACATTGAAGAGCGAGTCTTCCTCCAATTGGAAACTAAACTACATCCTCTATGAGAATTGGTCTCGCTTGCAGTAGTTTAAAATGTATGATAGTGCTCATTGCTACAATTTAATAAAAAATTAGTAGATTGCTTTTCAAATTTAGTCATAGATCAAAACAAAAAGATTAGATGTTTTAAATGTTCTTCAAGATAAAAAAATAAAAAATAGAATGAAATCCTCCCTTGAATCCTCTAAAAGGAATTAATTTTTTGCTAACTCTTTGAACATTTGGATGGAAGCTTTCCATGCCATATCGATTGTGAAGTATGAGAGTTCTAACCATATTTTATTCTTGATTGTGTAGATTTAAGAAGGGTGCAATTGTTTTTTATGTTCATCTATGTTGAATCTTGATCACATTTATTTATTTTTCCCCTTCACCACCAATCATCCTTATATTGGGTGAAGGATTATGATTTTATCAATATTATTCTTTATCATTGGTCAGTACTTCAAAGAAATTAAAGCTTACTTTGCCTTTAATCTCATTCTCACCTTATTCTACTTGTTTTATTCTCATTGCAACCTTGGTAAAGCTTATGAAGAACAAGTGTATTTTCTTTCCAATTTAGAATGGGAACCACGTGTTTTTGGGATCTCTAATTTTGTTCAATTATATTGTATCTTCAACTAGATTATGAGGCTATTCAAGTAGTTACTAGCAAAGAAATCCTTCAAGATCGCCCCCTATGTTATTTGATTTACAAGTGGTGACATTCCTTCTTTCAAATGCTATGGACCTTCTCCATGACTCAACACTCAAGAATCTAGATTTTGGCTACATTCAAAGCTACCTCATCTCAAAAGAAAAGTTTTGTTTGTCATTTTGAAAAGGTATGATCTTTATCATGTCTCTACACTCATTAGGACTCTGTTTACATTAAAGAAAATTTGAAAGGACCCTATGGTTATTTGTGGCTTTAGTACTATTCAATTTGGGTTGCAAAATGTCTACTTGGACATCATGGAGAATGTGGTGAATTTTCACCTATTATAGCTTGGGCCTATTTTTGCATCCAAAGTGAAATGGACTTTTTTTTGCTCTTCATTTTCTCCTAGATCATATTCCTCATAAACCCCCATCAATCTCTAGCTAATATTCTAGCCACCACTACTGAAGCTTTAGACTTGCCTATTGATTCTTCTACTAGCTCATCAATCAACAACAAATATTTTGTGAATGTTACTCAACTAACTTTTTTATTTTACTTGTTCTTAACCTTTTAGAACTATAATGCTTATCCTTCCCCCTCCCTCCTCCCCTTTCCTTTTCTCTCTCTGTGTTAAAACTATTAACATAATCTCTCTCTTTCCCCCTCCCTCCCTCTCTCTCCCCCCTCTCTCTTTGTATTAACATAATCTCTCCCTCTCCCTCTTTAACACTATTAAACTTTAAAAGGAATCATATAAGTAGGAGGTATTTTCCACAACGTGTCAAATTATGATATTGCTATCAAGATTCAACCATGTAGTTTTTTGAGTCAAACTCATTGACTCATATTTCATGAGTAGTGGTTCACAAGAACCCATCTCTCATGATAATGAATGGTCCACTTAACACTCATTGCATATAGGTGATGCTCACGGAGGTGAAGTACTGGGCCTTCTCAGGAGGTCACCCATCCTAGTACTACTCCAGCTCAAGCACACCTAACCATAGAGTTTCCTCCAAGGTTAAGCCCACTTAGCTTGCAACCCAATTTGCAAAACCTTCAGCAAGTGTTGTGCCTTATGAACCATTCATTATAAAGCCCCTTTAGCTCATCAATTGATAAGTAGGAGATATTTTTCCATAGCGTGTCAAATTATGATATTGCTATCAGGATTCAACCATGTAGTTTTTCGAGTCAAACTCATTGACTCGTGTTTCATGAGTAGTGGTTCACAAGAACCCATCTCTCATGATAATTCTCACAAAGGTGAAGCACTGGGCCTTCTCGAGAGGTCACCCATCCCAGTACTACTCCAGCTCAAGCACGCTTAACCACAGAGTTTCCTCCAAGGTTAAGCCCACTTAGCTTGCAACCCCATTTGCAAAACCTTCAGCAAGTGTTGTACCTTATGAACCATTCATTATAGAGCCCCTTTAGCTCATTAATTGATAAGATAGAGCCCCTTATAAATAGGAGGAATCATATACAAAATCACCATTGAGTGATAAGTCCAAGCCATGTCTTTAGTGGGAAGTAATAACAAATTGTAAAAATGTCTGATTTGATAAACAATATATACATATTCATGTTGCAAAAAATTATATTCAAAGAAAATTGAAATTTTTTTCTAAGTTTAACTTTTGAGTTCCGCATTCAATATTAAAACACATCCAATGGTGGTCCCAAGTTCAACTTTCGAGTAGTTGTGAAGTGACGTCAAATGTCGTAGTGGTCATCAGCATCAACATCAGATCTCAGCTGACATTGACTAAGACTTTGACTGTCAATGTAATAAGTAAATGTTCACTGTCAAGTTGGGCTGGAGGGTTATCTTTGTTTTATTTTTATTGGTTTTCATTGAATATGAAGGTCTACATTGATTTGGTCATTGTAATAGGTAAAATGTTCACTGTCAAGTTAGGGAGGAGGGTTATCTTTGTTTTATTTTTATTGGTCAAAATTAACTTTTGACTATTGAGTTGGATGGTATTTTGAGTAGTTCTATCAATTCTACTTTATTTAAACATTATCTAGTTCACAAGTCAAATAATGAACAACATATTTATAATTCATCTGTATCAAAAGATCATAAATATTTATTCTATTTTTATTTTTCAAGATTAATTTTGACTATTATAGGATGGTGTTAAAAAATATCCTACCAATTCACCAAAATGTTGAACTTTATCCTTTAAAATTTTACCATATTCATGGAATGTAATAAATTAATATTTAAAATAATTGTAATACTAGATTTATATTTCATTGCATTAGATTTTTTAAGTATTGGATTATTTTTTAATAATATTTTGATTAAGATGAAAACGAGAAGGGCCTATACCCATTACAGAAATGCCATAAAGGCCAAGCAAAAGGAGCTCACGAGAAGTGAGACAACCCAAAAACTAAAAAATAACTATATAGAAAAGACTAGTAGAGAAACAAAATTTCAGACACAAACATGGAGTAGCACAAGTCCAAAACTAGCTACTGATCACCCAATAATTGAAGGCCCTTGATAGTCTATCATTCATTCATTAGGAATTGAAGGTTTTCTTCGAAGGACAAATCCTTTTGTTCTTTGTTAACATCTTCAATAGCATGGGAGGTAGAACTTTCCACTTTCTTACCCTTCTTTCTGGAGTCGGACTAAGTAGTATCCAAAAGATCATCACCAACACACTTACCCTGACAGTTCTTGAGCTCTTGTTGGAACACCTGAATGGTGACAATAGTGTTCTTCACCGTCTCTTTACTATACTTGAAAATCTCCTATAGACTGTGAAGGGTTTTTTCCCAGTCGCTTTGTAGGGTACCACCTCTTCCTGAAGTTTGTTTCTCTACTCAGAAGTCCCAATGAAAAACTTTAGCTCCTCAACCTCTTTCTTAATATTAGCCCACTTCTTAAAAGTCTTAGCTCAACTAGATAGTAAGTTCCAATGACCAGAGTCCTCCAGTTCACCCAACTAGTCCTGAGTTTTGTTGAACATATACAACTCCAAATTTTGGATCTTGGTTTTAGTGATGATGAGTTGGGATAGGAGCCACTTTAAAATATCATTTTGAATGTTTTTGGCTTGATTTATTTCATCCAATTTCAACTGTAGGGGAACACAACTTTTGCAAACAACTGAATCTGGCAGAGTGTCTTCGGGCTCATGAACCTAGTTAACATTTAGGAGAGAGGAGTTTGGGGGACACGTAGGAGAGGTAATCAAGGGGAAACTGGGGAGATAAATAGTAGGGGAAACATCCTTGTGAGGAGAGATGGTAGGGGAGTTTCAGTTCATGGGAGTAGGGTACCCTGAGGAATTAAAGTTGTCTGAAATGGAAATTTGGGGAGGGTTGAAAAACGCCACATTATTCTTGTTGGCAGGGGTGGGGTGCTCTAAAATAGGGGTTTTACCTTTAGAGGCACATGGAGGTTTTGACCTTGTAAATCTTGGTTGGTGGCTCGGGGTCAATAAATTATCGAGGCTAGGGGGAGGGATCACCATCTAAAGGCTCAGAGCCTACACTTTTGAGGGCCAAGGCAGAATTAGTCACCCTCAAAAGAGAGGCAATGGTAAGGGAAAGAGCCATGTTATACCAATAAAGCTTGTAAATAAGGCCTTGATGCAGAGGCATCTTCTTTCCTTTATCTGGAACAACATTAAAAAATTGCTCAAGGGAAGAAAATATCCAAATAGAAAATTCATTTTGACGTTGTATAAAAAATGGTTAAGCATAGGGAAGAGGTGAGCATGAAAGCGTTTAAATCTTCCCTCCAAAGTGGCATACCTCATGAGAACCTCAACCATCTTCTTCCAAATTCCTAGCAAGTCATCCTTGTTGAACCCATTTTGAAGTTGGTCCACCTTCTCTCCTTTTTAACAAATCTATCCATGTCCTTCTAGTAGCGACCCTTAGGATTTATGGGAATACAAGCCCCATCCAAGGAGAGACCTGTAGCTGCTAAAATTAGCTCCATAGAAAATGAAAGAAAGAACTTTGACTTCTACCAACCCATCCTTCCAAGAATTGGTAAACTCCATGGATAAGTTGGGGTTGTGGCCTTTCATGTCCTTCATATAAGAGGCAAGATTCCTTTTTTGAAGAATAGGCCATAAATCTTTGGCATTCCTCAAGTTCTAGTAGGAAGATGGTTCCTCTTAGACCAGATCCCCACCCATATTGTTAGTCATAATAACAGAAGAGTGAGAGCTTACAAATAATCTTGGGAAACACCAGTTGCATATACAATCTTAGGCAGAACTAACTTGTAATTAGGATTAGGTAGGAGGGAATGATTTTCCTTCATGTAGTTCAGGTCGTACATATCATCATTATGAACCCAAAGGGGACCCATTTTAATCTCTATTTTGAGGTGCATTTTCTTCCTTGTTGATTAGCATTCTCACATTTTTTGAGATCATTAAATGATCCTCAGAGATTTTAATCTTTCCCATGAACACTCCCAAATTTTCCATCCCATCTGCCACCTTGTTCCCTTCATAGAACACTTGATTGGTCTGGAAATTCCCTATATTCATGATTTCAAGGCGAGCCTTAGTGATAAGATCCCGCAAAGACCAGCATGGAGACACTTTTTCATTTAACATCATTATGGTACTATGAGAATATCCTTCTAATGATGAGTTGGAGACTCCTCTGTTATTAGAAATTTGCAACCCCTAGAAAGCATCAACCTCCTCGACAAAATTGGACATAATCCATTGAATACATTTCTCTCTCTCACCACACTTTTATAATGAATTCACACACAATCTTTTGGATTTATATGCCACATCTCATAACTATTATTTTTATTTATTTGAGTTGATGCAACCATATAATTTCATTTCTCAAGTGCATAAACTCCCACCTACTTTTTTTAGTTGGATTTATTGCACCTCTTGGATATATATGCCCTTATTTTAGGTTATATATATATATATAGCAATCGCTTGTCTTCTTTATTAGTCAAAAATAGTAATGTGAGCATTACTTATAATCTTTTGTATGTTGTCTCTTGAGCTATCTTTTTAATATTTTTCCTACATTATGCTATTTTTATCTTTAACCTTCTATCAATTGGAGTGCATGTGATCTACAACCACCATAAGATCTCCTAGCTCAATTCTTATTTCTTGTAGAATAGAACTAAAATTAGATTTTCTTAAAAGCCACATACTATGAAGTGAACATAAAAATTGTGTATATAATAGATAATAAATTAATATTGGCATATAACACTATTTTCCTATTATAAGATTTTTTTTTTGTTTTCACGGGTCACTTCAAGTTTTGAAAGTACATTAAATATATATAGTAGTATTCCTATACCATAAAATCTCTAGCATATTATTTATAGTTTTTAAAACTAAAGAGATATTCCAAAGGGGCTAAAGTATTCCCCTTACCCATTTGAAATATTCAAAATTCACATAACATCTACAAAACTAATCAAGTTTGCATACTTTTATACATGCTGGAAAGTTAGTTTCAAGCCAAACATAGTGGACTAATCCATTTTTCTAGATCATGCACTAAAGATCAAGTAAAAAAATTTAAAGTGATTTTTTATTTTTAAATATTTAGATGAGCATAAATTTTATGTACCTTATCAAATTTTAATAATATTATAAAATTTTATCAAATTTTTTTTAACAAATCTAATGGTGTGATATGTTTTTTAGTTTAAAATATTTTATTTTATTTTTTAACCAATCTTTTAATACAAAATATGCCCTTGTTGAAATACTTAAACTTACAAAATATAATGTTAAATTTAATATAAGAATAATACTAAGAATATTATCACAATTTGATACCAATTTTTAAAGAAAGTTTTTTTTTTCAATTTTTCTAATAAATTTTAATAATAAGGATCTTCTCAAGTGATATGTAGTGAGTAATAAGAATATATTTTTTTATCTAATTAAAAATATATATTTCAATATTAAAATTTAATATATTTATTCTCTTAACATTATAAGGAAAAAATAGATAAATAGCAAACTATTTTTTATTGGTTTAATATATACAATTATAAAAATCAAAAATAATTTTTGGATTATTATAATTTTCTTATTTAAAAAGGATTAATGATATGAGATCAACATTGATGGTGTAGGTATAAAATGCACAACTTATGGTCATCTAGGATCTAAATAAAAATAAAATAATTTTAATAATCATTAAACTTTAAACTAATTTAAACTTACCCTTCTCCAAATAGATTTATGGCATCTTGTTACAAAATGTATAATGGTATAGGTGATCCATTATGACATGTGTAATACTTCCAAGTTATTTACTTACCTTATTTTCATAAGGATCAATTACATGTTAAGGTGTTCCCTTCAAGTTTGACTAGTTATGCACTTACATGGAATTATTCATTATCACATGTTTCTATCATTATAAGGATTTGACTAATGATTTTATGAGACATTTTCATTATAATATTGAACCAAAAAATCTTGATAACATAACATTTGTGTGCATGTGTTGAAGAGTGCACGATGAAAAGAAATTTATAATAGACATGCATGGCACACTTATTGTAACAAAAGGACCATGCCACTAGGCAAAAAACTAGATGACGGATAGTTTGTACAATGATATGGAAAAAAGAAGTAGCAATATGCAGTTAGTATGCATGTCAAGGGATTGTTTAATCTACACTAACTAGCAATTTTTTTGGTTCAGTGGCAGATTTCATGTCATTAGTGTTTATAATGGAGTATATGATTTCAAATGAGGAGTAGGTACATTGATGACATATGACAATATTTTTGGTAGCCAAAATTAATTATAAACTATGTATAAATAGTTGCAATGTCTACATAATTGGGGTTTTTTTTTAAAAGGCTAAGAGTTTGGATATATAATACATTTACAAATTATGGACTAGATTCTACTAATACAAATATTTTTTCTCACCATCATTCTATGTTCTTCGTGTGTGTGTGTGTGTGTTTGTGTAATTTTATTCTCATTGTGTCATTGTGCTACATATTTAGACATCCCTTTATTAGGGCCTCATATTACAACTATTATCAATTAGTAAAATAATATAAAGTTTGACTTATGGAGTGGTGAGTGTACTACTTGATCTTGATGTAAAGCTTTAGTTGAATAACTTTTTTACACAAGTGTCAGCATAGGTAGAAGTTAGTGTAAATGTATTCTAAAATGTTAGTTATTTAATAGAAGGTATGGTAGTGTTTGTATTGCAAAATATGTAGTTGAGGTCCAAGAAGAAATGAAAAGTAGAGAAAGGGTGGAAGAGTTGAAGGTCATGCTAAGAGATCTCTAGGAAAGAATAAAAGTGATGGAGAATTTTTCATGGAGAAATATAGACACAAACTAAAGTGATGAAAAAGTGACTAAAGTGTGCATGGATGAGGTTGATGAGAATCTAGTTAAAAAATTTATTATTGAGATCTATATCTTAGATAAGTGGAAAACCACTCATGGAAATTTCTAGCTATTCATGGAGTGTTTTTCTAGAAGATTTGATCAACTAGATTGTAGACCCAAAAAATTACTTTGAGTATGAGTAGAGACAAAACTTGCACCAAGTAATATTTATGTGCACCAAGCTAAAGGGAGATGCATCACTATAGTGGGACTCAATTCAAAAAGATAGAAATTGACAAGGGATGGAGAAAATTTGTACTTTGGAGGAAGATGGTTACTAAGCTAAAGGTAAAGTTCCCACCTACAAACAATAAATTGAGTTTTCTTAGGAAGTTATAAAACCTAATGTACAAGGAGATGAGCATGTAGGAAGACACTAAGGGTTCCTATCAAATAGTTATCCACATGGGAAATTATGTGGATGGCATGAAAAAATTCAACAAGTATGTGAATGGATTGCACATGTCCATCTGGAGTGGGATCGCCATGGTAAATCCCAAGTCTATGGAAGAAATTTCTACCACATGTTGAAGGTAGAAGAGTAGTGAGTGTGAAGGTAGGAGATTACAATGTATGGAAGGGGTATATTCATGAAAAGGAAAGGATTCATGATATGTGATGAGATGAAAGAACTGGTGTCAATGCTCAAAGGAGAAAAAAGAACATCATGAGTAGATGGTGGACAATCCTATGATGAAAGGTTCTTCCTTTTGAGGGAAAGGATAAAAGTGAAGAGTCTTTTCTAGAGCATGTTATATATGTGGGGAGAAGGGATGTCACTCATTTGAGTGCATAAGTATGAAGGAGAGTAGTGTCATGTGTTTCCTTTATGGAAACAATTTTGCACAAAACCTCTAAGTGATATTACATAAACCAAGTGTCTCAAAACTATGAGCTCACTAAACCATGACCCCGAATTAGATATTTGGCGCTAATTTTTTTCTAATTGGTACTAAGTTTTTTCAATATTGAATATTTTACAAATTAAACACCCACATTAAATATTTATATCAATATTACATGCAATGTACAAGTAGCCTCGAGAGTGTCTAATCTATACATGTGGTATCCACATCTCTAAGATGCACCATAATTAAATATAAATAGTTTTCTATTATTAGAATTAATATTATTAATATGAAATGTGTGCAACACATCTTTTTGGACACCAAATATTTTATAAAACCCTAAAGTGTTGTGAGGTGACCATGCACCTAGATGTATTAAATTTTGGTATGCAAATCTATAAAACTCTATGTTTACACATATGTCTGTGAAGCCATTTTGCTAGAAACATCCATGATTATGATGCATCATAGCATGGAAGCTGTTTATGGTGAGATAATATAAATTTAGTGATGTAAATTATCATCCTCTATAATTTTATACTAGGTTTAGCTCCCCCTTATGTGCCTGGACGTAATTGTGATTTTAATTTTCTCGTTTTATAATAATATTTGAAAAATCAAAGTCAAATTGGGAATAAGGATTTAGTATTCATTTACTGATACTTAAGGCCCCAAAATATGTTTGGACTAGGGCACTAGCACCCTTGTCCAACCTATTTTGGGCCCAATTCAAATATGTCATTGTCGGCATTTTAACATTTAGAAATCCAAATTTATTTGTTGGATGTCAGTAATTAATTTATGGGAAATTAAATAATTGCATATAAATACAAGTCTTTTTAATCATTTGAAAGCTTGGAAATTTAGAGAGGTAAATTATTTGAGCAATTGAGCATCCTAAAAGTGATCAAGAACATAATTAGAAAAATTATTGCATCATTATTTATGTCAAGCATCATGCTAGAAATGCATCAATTTTTCATGTGAGTTTGTTTACGTTTCACATTCATTTTTTTTGTGAGTACTAACACTTATAGTACTTCAAATCATGCATCAATTTATCCTTGAAGGTGATGACTACAATGACTCTAGTCCATCAAGGAATGCAAATTTGAGTGGTAAGTTGCAGTAATTATCAATTTGTCACTTGTTTATCATTTAGCCTCTTCTCAATTGAGTGTAAGCTCTCTTTTACATCACCATAGCCATTATGGAGGTAGAAATATCAAAAATGGGTTTGAATTGGGAAAGCACCTATACAACACAACCCTTTCCCCTCTCCCTTGTGTGTAGGTTACAAATTTGAAGCAAATTGGGATAGGATTGAAGACCTAATTACTCAAACAAACATTCAAGTTCTACAAGTCAAAAATTGGGGAAAGTGGAATTTATTAGCAACAGATGAAGTTTTAACACTAAGAATAGAGGAGAAGAGCCTATAGACAAGGACCAACTAAGATCTGAATTCTATTTTTGAGTGTTTGCACTTCCAGGTCTAGGGTGAAAGTGCCCATGTCAATCTATTTCAAGATCACATTTATATGTCAGGTTCCTTTGTGTTTGCACTCTACTCTTCTGAACTCTATTTTTAGCTTTTAGTGCTATGATTTCCTTAATCATAATAGCTTTGCATCTTCATAGTTAACCTAGGTGCATCTTCACATTGTCAAATTAATTTAATTAACAGTAATTTGACCAATATCAAATCATCCCCAGATCAAAGAACCAAAACCTTGATCCAGCATTATGTCTCTTCTATTGAGGTTAGTAGCCAAGTGTGTTTTGAGATCATGTTTGGTTCCTTCCATTGTGATATAAGAGGAGGTGTATTTTAGATCCTAGATCCCCTTTTCCTACATCACATTTTGGTGAGCCCTGATGTTTGTGCACTTTAAAACCTTCTAAAATCTTCATTAGGTCATGTTAAAATATGAATGCAACTTTTAAAATTTTGAATTTGTCATTAATGCATGCATATTTTGATAAAAATCATTGAAAAAGTAAATATTTGCATAGTATTTTCATGTTAAGGTCTGAAAATAATATGAAAGTGCTTGAATTTTTCATTTGTGCATGCATCTCTTTTTGAAAAAGGGAATATTTACAATGTATTTTCCATTTCAAAAGATACAATATTTTTATTTTTAAATTTATCAAACTAGGTTTAGTTGATTATTGCATTTTAAAATTTTAAATTTGCATTTGAAGCATATTGCATTAATCTAAAAATTTAAAATTGTATGCATAATTGTGTATTACACAACAAAATTAGGATTTTATGTGTTTCTAGAAATTTGTTTGTTTCCATACCTAAACCCCTACAATTAGGATCCTTAGAACTGTAGCTCATTTCCATATTTTGAAATTAATAAAAAATCACATCATTGGTCTAGGGAGCCAACACCCTTGTCCAATTAATTTTAACCAAAATTCAGATCATAGTTATGTCTTTGTGATTGTTGTGCAGTTCTAGGTTTTTTGTTTAAAAAGTTTTTTCGATTTATGTGACTGATTTTTTTACCCTTCATTGTGTGATAACTAAAGTTTTTTTAATCTCATTACAAATTTATGAGCTTTGCAACCTAGTGTTCCATAGCTAATACCCCCATGAGACGTAATTTCAAACTTATGGCTTCACATGCTGCAATCACAATCAGTGTTGATCCTGATTATTATAACTCTTTCACTCAAGGTTTTGTGTCTACCCAATCCATCTTTGATTCTCTTTCTAATCCTACATTAAACCTATGTCTTTGTCACAACCTAACATTTACATGGATTTAGAGGTTTTTGTTGCTCATGTCCCTAATGATAAACTCAAACAATTGGACAAAGATCTAGGACTTCAAATATTTTTAAGCACTGAACCTTTGGCTAGAGAAATGGTTCCTCTTTTGGATAACTTTAGGAATTTGGTAAATGATTTGTAAGGGATAGAAGTGTTGTGTATCCTAGCTCATATAGTGGATGCTAACATTCTTATGACAACTAGTTGTGCTCAAGCTTTAACTAACACTCATAACCTATTAGGAAATAAGTTTCCTCTCCTACAATAATGAATTTTATTCCTATCTTCACCCCTCTAGTCATAGCATCAACATTGTAATATATCAAGAAACATACCCATGCTCTATAATTTTTCAAATTTTTGAAGTATTTTGAGGTTTTGGGTCATGGATCTAGTAGGTGGGGGCCTAGTAGGCTCCCCCATATGAGGTGGCTACTTTGATGGAATAAAAAAAAATTTCAAGGTGTATGAGGCTTCTTCCTCTTTAGAGGCTATTATTCAGGGTGTAGAAAAAGGCTCCTCTACCCCCACTAGTTGGTCTTGACTCATTTTTCTAAGGAGGATCTTGTATCCTATGTTGATAAGTTGGTAGGTGTTAGATATCCAAACACAATGAAACCTAGGGTTTTCAATCCTTCGAAGGTTTCATGCACTATTGAAGGATTCGAGGTTGATGTTCCTGATGAATTGATGGATGAGATGATTGTCGGGCTCTAGATCTCTCTTGTATGTAATTTTCATGTTTTTCAACCCAACATAGATCAAGTTAGGAAATGGGAACAAGTTATTTGGAAGCTCAAGGGTAGCATTAATATCAGTGCTATGATAAATGACCCATTTCTTTTTAGATTCATGACTCATGAAGATTTGATAAAGGTTCTTACTAGGGGTCCATGGGTATTTGATAAAAAAATTAAGAACTTTCTATCCTTATGCAAATGGAAGCTAGGGTTTGATCCATCGAAGGATCTTGGTTGTATAGCTCCTACTTAGATCTTCCTTTTGGGGCTTCCTTTAGATTTTTGGAACTATAAAATTTTCCAAGTTATAGCTAATTCCTTCGGCCACTTTCTTGCGATAGAAAAAGTCACACAACAAAATTCCAACCTGGTGTTTGCAAGGATTTGTATTAATGTGGTTGTTAATTCAATTTTACCTTCTTCTATTTCTCTAAAATCAAGATTCAGTTTGTGGAACCAAGAAATAGATTATATAAATGTAGGTGTTTTTTGTCAGATATGTAGGAAGTTTGGCCATTTAAGGGACTCCTACAATAAATGGTTTCTGGTTAAAAATAAAATGGTGTATGCTCAACAGAATCATAATACTGCTTTGAAGCCCTTAACTATTGAGAAGGATATTTTTAGCAATGTTGATATGGGGGAGAAGGATCTCATATTAACCCAAAAGAATCAAATAGGAAACAAAGGGGAGAAATTAATAGAAAGAGAAGATGATGTTTCTAATAAGAAGCATGCTATGGTAGTGTCAAAAAAAAAGAAATAAGAACAAGGTGAAAGGTTTGTTGATGGTAAACTTTTGGAAGTTGATTCTCTGAAAGGTACAAGAGATTTAAGCAATGAGAATGAAAGGACTCATTCCATGGATCCTACTCTATAAAAACATTACTTGCTTAAGGAGGTACTTATTAACTCTCCCTCTCCAACTAGTATTGGGTGTTTATAAGGTGAAGAAATTGATAAAAATTTAAAAGGTCATAAATTGGATGAGGTTTCACATCCTAATATGGAGGATATTAAAATACAAGATGTTGCTTCAAATATTTTTTTTGGGGATCAAAATAAATCTCTACAAGAATCCCTTGAATTCTTAGGGTTTGGAGCTAAGTTGCTCAAACTCCTACAAAGTCACTTGAAGGTCTTATGGAAGAGGAATGAACTCAAGTTAATGGGAAACCTAAAAAGAAGAAAAAAGCATATTTTGGGGGAGAACATAAGCAAGGTAGACCATCATAGATAGAAACTTGAGCTCAAGATGCAGCACAAGATGTTGTTTCAAGAAAACAAAAAACTCTATATTTCCTTTCAGGGAAAAAAATTAGAAGAAATGACAGGAACTAGAGGCTTAGCCTCCAATTGTCAATGTCAAGGTGATACTGATTTTTTTCTTGATTTCTATGAATTTAATATCTTAGAATATTCAAGGGTTGAATAGCCCTTTTAAGTAGCATCTTATTAAATGTTGTATTGTTGATCTAAAAATTGATATTTTACTTATCTAGGAAACTAAGATGCAGCGGCCTACTTTCGACTAGGTAGTTAAGAATATTTGGCCTTCTAATAATTACTATGTTAGTAATGTGGAAGGGGCTTCTAGAGGAATAGCTACCCTGTGGAACACTGCTAGGATTAAATGTTTCAAATGAAATTATTGTAAAAATAGTTTGATGACCTCTATGGAAGATCTGTATTCCTCAATTAAATGGAATCTAGTTAATATTTATGCTCCTAATTCAAGGGTCACAAGAGTTCATCTTTTGGATTCTTTAACCTCTCTAATCTTTGGTAGATAAATGGATCATTGGATGCTTGGTGGTGACTTCAACATGTCATTGTTTCCTTTTAAAAAAATGGGGGTTCTTGGATGATTTCTTTGATAGTATGGTGGATCTAGCTAGTTTTCTTTCTTCTCATGGGCTCATGGATGTTAAATTACAAGATCCTTTGTTTACTTGGTCTAATAGAAGACAAGGAAGTAATTGTATTCAAGTCAAACTTGATAGGTTCTTGATTTCCAATAGTTGGAATATTCTCCTCAAGTAACTTACTTTATCTTCTCTTCCCAGAATGGGCTCTATTCATAATGTTATTCTTCTAGATTGGGAGGAGGTTGTGGTGAAAGGTCAATTTCCTTTTATTTATGGAATTATGTGGAATCCTCACCCTGAGTTCAAAGAACTTGTTCAAAATTGGTGGAATCTCCCTTGCAATGGTACTTCAATGTATTGTTTGGCTCAAAATTTGAAAAGGGTTAAAGATAAGGTACAAGGTTGGAATAAGATCTCCTTTGGTAATATTTTTCACAAAAATAAGACCATTTCTACATATTAAGGAAATTCAATGAAGAATGGAGGAATGAAATAATGATATGGAAACATGTACTAAAGAACAGGAGTTATGTATTGAATAGTCAAAGCTCTCAAAGATGAAGGAAATATTTTGGAAACATAAATCTTGGATTCAGTGGTTAATTGATGGGGATAGAAACACAAAATTCTTTCATCAGTATACAATGAAACATAGAAAAAGGAATATAATAAGATCCTTGGTCAAAGAAGATGGTACCATCCCTACTAATGAGAATGAAATTGTAGATGTTTCTTTCTTTAAAGAAACTCTTGTTGATTCTAATCCAAATTTTTTAGGTCTAAAAGAGCTCATTCATGTTATCCCTAATGTGTTATTTGATCAAGACCTTAAGGATCTAGGGAAACCTATTCAATTGCAAGAGGTTAAAATTATGATGTTCTCTTTTGGTGCATATAAGGATCTTGGGCCTGATGGTTTTCCTCCTACTTTCTTTCAATATTTTTGAGATGTTATTTCCATTTATCTCCTTAATGCAACTAGGGATTTCTTTAGATCAATAATATTGTTAAATCAATTAAATTCTACCTTGTTAGTTGGGAAAAATTTTGTCTTCCCAAAAGGTTTGAGGGCCTAGGTATTAGAAGACTTAAAATATTTAACAAGGCCCTTACAAAAATTAGATGGAGCTTCCTTGAAGGAACTAAAGATTGGGTGGCTATTTTGAAATCTAAATATCTAAGTAATGTTGATCAAGGGAGTTTCTTGTATTCCTTAGATTTACCAAATGGGTTGGTCATCTAGAATAAATTGTTAAAAATCAAAAAATATAATCAAACAAGGGATTAGAAGAAGAGTTGGTAATGCTTTGAAGACTAGTTTTTGGGAGGATGTGTGGAAAAACTATCATTCTTTATCCTCCTTTAATCAACTTAACCAAATAAAGGGTATGTTAATCAGATTGAATGGTAGATACCTTCATGGTTACATTGACTGTGGAAGAAACAAACTAAGATGGAAGAAATTTTGGGAGAAACTAATAGGTGGAATGATTCTTAGTGGTAGAAGACAACAAGGGTGGGATGCTAATATCTAGTTTTTAAGACAAAAAATTGGTGATTGTTTATTTTTTCTCAAAATAGGGAAGATGAATGGATTTGGTGCACAATTTCTTCTAGGATTTTCTTAGTTAAGTATGTCTATACTTTGATGGAACATCCTCTCATAACTCCTACTAATTTTGATTGGAATCCAGTGTGGAATTCTAAACTCATTCCTAAAATCAATTTTTTTTTGTGGGCTACTATTCATGGTAATATTCTTACTATTGAAATTCTTAACAAAAGAGGATTTCAATTTATTAACAGGTGTTCCCTATGTTATGAGGATGTTTAGAACATTGAACATCTATTTTTCACCATTCTTTCTCTAGAGAGGTTTTGACTCAAGTTTTCCTGCTGCTCTCAATTGATTAGACTGTTCCTTGTACTCTTAAGGATTTTGTGGTAAATTGGAAAATTTGTCCTTTCTCTCACCCTATTATTATAGATTTATGGAGAAAATTTCCTCCTTTTGTTTTTTGGGGATTATGGAAAGAAAAAAATAACAAAATTTTTAGAGATTAGAAGAAAAACAACATGGAGGTGTTTATGAGAATAAAACAAGTACAAGAAAATATAAATGCAATGAATTATGGGTTTTCCAAGGTGATGTCTTATGGAGAGTTTAGAATTAAGAAACATTGGGGGATTGAGAAATATTTAACTAGGATTAATTGGTTAAATTTGTGTGGGAGGAAAACTAAATGGCTACCTCTAGAGGAGGGTGGATAAACTAACTTTTGAAGGGTGTTCAAAAGGGAATTCAAAAATGGATGTTGTTGGTGGAATTATCAGAGATCATAAGGGGCAACTAATTGAAGAATTTACAAAAAATCTAGGGATCTGCAATAATAATATTGTAGAATCCACTACTACATGGTGGGGAATAAAGAGGATCAAAGAGTTGGTCTTTAATAATATTATCATTGAATAAGATTCTAAGATTATACTTGATATTCTTAAAGGAGATTCAGCGACCCCTTAGGTGATAAGAGATATGATGGACGAATAAAAAAAATTTATAGGGAACTTTCTTTAGTCCACTATTATTCCCACATACAAGGAAGGTAATATGGTTGTGGATGCAACATATAATGAAGTTATTTCTTGCCTTCAATGGAAATGTTGGGGATATGATATTTGATAGGAGATTGGTTATTAGGATAAAGTTGGGGACTAAATATTATCGATCTTCTAATACTGGTGAAAGGAGTAAGAGATATTTCCAAACAAGAAGAATAGAGTTAATTTTTGTAATAAAGTTTGTTATGATCTATGTGGATAGAAGCATTATTTTTTTAAAAGAGATGGGGATTGAGTATTATAGGATGTTTACCAATTCAAAAAGTTCAAGTCTTGATTATAATGTTTAGGATGTCATTATCATTATTATTGATAATGACTTGAGAGGGTTACAAACTATTTTGATAAAGTAAAATAATAATTTGGAAAGATATGCCTTAGATTACATGTGTGATAATTAATTCTCTACATGAAGGAAATTTTAAATCTCATTTAATATCTTTCGAGAAGGATGAAAAAGAACAATTTAATATTATTTGTAGTACTAGTGGGTACTACAATAATGGAAGGTGGAATTATTATTAGGAGGATTTTATTACTAGCTCGAGTCATAGAAGGACATGTGATTTTTTTAATTTAAGTTGCAAAGTTGCCTCTAATGATAAACATTGTATCCTCAATTTCATGCCCTACTCTCTCAGCATTGTGGCAAATAGTTTATTGGGGAATAATTTTGTGTTTGAGAAGGTTAGTTGGAGAATTATGGGAGGTCCAAGGAAACATTCAAAGTCATTGTCATGTATTCTGCTACAAAAAACATGGAACTCTAGCAAATATTTGAAAAAGTTAGTTTAACCCCTTTCTTCCATGAAATGAAAGGATCCAATGATGTGCTCACTTCCAAGTTCTACAACTTGTGAAAGAATGGTGAGTTCTGCAATGAGATTCTTCACTTCTTGATGATCCCTTGGCTTATTGCAGAAGTAATGTGGCTGAACTGCAAGGGCATCAAGATGTCTAAAATAAGCAATGGAAATTATCAAAGGTTTATCAACAATTTCTTTGAATAAGGAGAGAAACTAGAATGCTTTCAAAATAGCTTCAACAAGGATAAATTTCTCTCTCCTTATGGTTTGGTAAGTTTGCATGTAATGAGGTATTTTAATTTAGAGGGGAGATTTAAAATGGTGCATGGGTATCATTTCCCTATTTTAAACTATATTCGTCATAAGGAGATGATCAATGCACCTTTTTTTGTTTTCCTCCATCATTGTATTGATAAGGGGACTTATCCCCCTTTGCATCAAGGCCTCATTTTATCTCTCTACAATTTTTTTCTCTCCTCTACCCTACAATCTAGCCTTTCCTTTGTTCTTAAGCCGCTTTAGGTTGAGCTAATTAAAATAAAACCCCATCTTTCTCTGAAAAAACCCTTCTCATGGCAGTAAAATCTCAAAACCTAAAAAGGGTACCTTGAAAATTGTTGATGCTCCAAGTATTTCCCTTGAAGAAGATCTATTAAAAGTCACCCCAGAGAAAAGAAAACCTGCTTCTACTCTTCATGCCTCCAAAAAGAAGAAACTAGATTCCAATATGGGTCAAGAGACTAAGGGAGAAACTATTGAAATTGTCAATGATTTTGACTTTAGCCATTAGAATGACGAAAGTGGAGAGTGTTTTAGACCTATTCAGTCAAGAGGTTGGAGGTTTTCTCATTTGGATAGAGCTAGTTCTCATAACAAAGGAAGAAAATAGAAAGGTAAATAACTTGTCTTTGAGGAGGATGAAACGGATTCTTCAGATGATGAGATTTTTCCTCAATTTGAGGAGGATAATTTAGAGAATAGTGTGCATGATGAAGAGGAGGAAGAGGAAAAGGAAATGAAGAAGAAGATGATAATAGCAGTGAAGGTGTTAATTCTGAAGAGGTAAATGTGGAAGAAGAGAATGAGATGGAGACTATCCAGGAGGAAGAAAATTTTAACAAAGAGTTGACAAGCTAGGAACTGAGAAAGAGAAAGAATCTATAATGGAATCTATTGAAGTTCTAAAAGAATAAATTAATGACATTCATGCTCACAATCTCTATTATGGAATAAAAATTTTACCTTAATAATATTATGGACAAGTTAATGGTAATGGAGAACACTCTTGGAAGTATTATATACATTACAAATAGTATGGTGCAAAAAGTTGCTATGGGTACTGTCTCTGATCAATCCAAGATTAAAAAATAAAGGAACAAACAAGGTAAGAACCAAGAGGTCACTATTTGGTCTAAAGGTAGAAAAAATAAGCCAAAGAATGATTGGATGGACTCTCTTGACACTTTAAAGGAGAACTGAGACCTTATAAATGGCCCTAAGGATTAATGGTTGTTTCAGCGACCTGTTGTTTCTTTAAGAGAAAGAATCTATAATGGAATCTATTGAAGTGCTAAAAGAATAAATTAAAGACCTTCATGCTCACAATCTCTATTATGGAATAAAAAATTGACCCTAATAATATTATGGACAAGTTAATGGCAATGGAGAACACTCTTGGTAGTATTATATACATTAAAAATAGTATGATCCAGAAAATTGCTATGGGTATTGTCTCTGATCAATCCAAGATTAAAAAATAAACAAACAAGGTAAGAACCAAGAGGTCACTATTTGGTCTAAAGGTAGAAAAAATAAGCCAAAGAATGATTGGATGGACTCTCTTGACACTTTAAAGGAGAACTGAGACCTCATAAATGGCCCTAAGGATTAATGGTTGTTTCAACTACCTGTTGTTTCTTTTTATGTTTTTTATATTATCTTTGGCCTATGTGACTAGTTTTTTCTTTCTTGCATATGCATATTTTGATATGTCTTAATTACTCTTAGTCTAGCCTACATACCTCTTTAGGTTGTAGGTGTTGGCAGTGGCCTTTTTCCATTTTTGATACATTTGGATAGTGAAGAAGAAAATAAAATAGAAGAACAAAAAGAAGACCATTACGAATTAGCTCTTATATTTTCCAAATCAAAGAATTTAGATTGGGGCAACCATGATGATCCTTCTAATGAGAAATAAATACCATGTGTTGAACCTGATGCTTTTCCTTCTACCACACTTGATGTAGTTCCTTTAGTGCATTATTTTCCTTCTATTTATGATGAGCGATATTGGGGTGTTGATGATTTTCTATAGATCGAATCATGTGTGTGGTACACTCTTATGTGTTTTTGTGTGTTTTCTTAAATATATGTGATATCTCGTGATGTGTTTCTTGGCGTGTATTTGTGTTTGTTAGTTTTCTTTGGATGAAACTTGTTGTTCTTGTTAACACAAGGATACAAAGAAAGTGAATATGTTGTGGCATTCATCTATTTGCATCTCCATTTGTTTGTATATTGTGAACATTATTACCTTTTTATTTCCTTTTGGGAATGATGCAAGACATTGACACATTTAGGTCTCTTTTGTGTTGACCCAAAATCTTTGTTGTCTTCATTTTTCATTCCTCCATTAAGTTTTTAGTTCCATAAATATTTGGGGAATGATGTCAATTATGAGCATGATCACATTATATATTATCTCTAGTCTAGGTTGACCCTAGATCAATGGATCACTCATGTTATATTCTTGTTTTGTTAGTTATATAGCTTTTCCTTGAGGGAAACCCCTTGTAATGAGTCAGCTTTGTTGGGAATATATCATTAGTATAGGGTTTTCCAATAAGCTCTCATGGCCTTATCATGTTATATATATCATTTTTATTCTACCTTAAAGGAAATTTCTCCTGGTTGGTGTTAGCATTTACTTTAAGGTGGGGGCATGCATTCCATTATGTGCTTCACTTTGTTCACATGCATTGAAATGTGTGGTGCATTTTTGGTATATTGATCATTTTGTAGTATCTTATCAAAATTATTGGGACTATTCTTGGTATTGTTGACATGAGAATGCACCTAGCCTGAATATCAAACTTCACTAGTGTGTGTTGTTACTTATCAAGGCTCGCCAAGTGACTATTGAACTTCACTAATCTGTGATGCTTTTGTTCATGGGTCACCTAGAAAATATCAAAAAAAATTATCTTGTGATTCATGAATTCCTTGGGTATGGATCCTAGTAATAATTTTATGGAAATTTCTAGTCCTTGTTTGTCATACACCCTTGACATGTTTGTATTGTGTTTTTGCATTGCATAGAATTTGTATTATGTCTTGTTTTTGCATTATATTTTATTGTCGTGTCTTCATTGTGTATTCTTCATTTTTTCCATGTTGTATTGAACCTCATGTGTGTGTGTTCCTTTGTATTTATATTTATGTGCCATATGGTCTTGAGTTTGGGGGCTAGCACATCCCCTAGATTTGATGTCATTCTATCTCTTCAATGTTCAGATAAATGAACCCTTCTTGGTTTATACTTACTTTAATTTGAGCATGAACATAAGTTCATATTCTCACTAAAGTGGGGGCTAAATGTAGCATCATAAATTGTCACCCTTGACAATTTCACACTAGGTTTAGCTCCCCCTTATGTTCCTGGACCTAATTGTGTTTTTAATTTTCCCATTTTTATAGTAATCTTCTAAAAAAAAAGTTGAATTGGGAATAAGGATTTAATATACATTTATCAATACTTAAGGCCCCAAAATAGGCCTAGAATAGGGTGCTAATTCCCACGTCCAACCTATTTTGGCTCCAATTCAAATATCTCAGTGTTGAAATTTTAACATTTAGAAATCCAAATTCATTTGTAGGCTATCAATAATTAATTTATATGGGAAATTAAATAATTGCATATAAATACAAGTCTTTTTCATCATTTGAAAGCCTGAAAATTTTGAGAGGTGAATTAGTTGAGAAATTGAGCATCCTAAAAGTACTCAAGAGTAGTTCATTAATATAATTATTACATTATTTCAATCAAGCATCATGTTAGCAATGCATCAATTTTTCATGTAAGTTTATTTATGTTTCATGTTCATTTATTTTGTGAGTACTAACAATTATAGGACTTCAAATCAAGCATTAATTTCTCCTTGAAGGTGATGAGTATAGTGACTTCACTCCATCAAGGAATGCAGATCTGAGTGGTAAGTTATATCAATTGTCAATTTGTCACTTGTTTATCACTTAACCTCTTCCTAACCGAGGGTAAAATCTCTTTTACATCATCATTTCCATTGTGAAGGTAGAAATACCAAAATTCTATACAATACAAGCCTTTCCACTCTCCTTTGTGTGCAGGTTATAGATCTGAAGTGAATTGGGAAAGGATTGAAGACCTAATTTCTCAATCAAGCATTCAAATCCTACTAGTCAACAACAAAGTTCTGACACTAAGTCCAAAGGAGAAGAGCCTACAAATAGGGGCCAACTGGGATTTGAATTATTTTTTTGAGTGTTTGAACTTCCAAGTATAGGGTGCTAGCACCCCTTTCTAGCCATTTCAAGCTCAAATTTATATGCCAAATTCCTCTGTGTTTGCACTAGATACTCTTTTGAACTCTATTTTTAGCTTTTAATTTTGTGTTTTCTTGAAATCATAATAGTTTGTTGCATCTTCATAGTTAACCTAGGTGCATCTTCACATTGTCAAATTAATTCAATTAATAGTCATTTAATTAAATATCAAATCATCCCCACATTAAAGAACCAAAACCCTGATCCACCATTTTGGCTCTTCCATTGAGGTTAGTAGCCAAGTGGGTGTTGAGATCATTCTTGGTTCCTTCCATTGTGATATAGGAGGAGGTGTGATTTAGACACTAAATCTCCTTTTCCTATATCACAAGCTAATATGTTAAGTTAGAGTTGCATGAAATTATTTATGGATTACCCCTAACAATAGATCCTTGAGTAGCATGGGGACTAGAAGACCCTCATCTAGTGCAACAACTTGAAAGCATTCATGGTAAGGGTAGGATTAGCAATTATAATGTTACTTAGAGGATGAAAATTTGTGAATGGATCCTAATGCTTTATTGTGGAGGCAAAGAGTACAAGAATAGGGTTTGATTCAAATGTTTGTAAAGATATAAGGGTCGCATAATCCACCTTGATGGTATGTGTTGATCATATATTTGTATTGGTGAATGAAAAATATCTATGTTCAATTCTACTTAATTTGTTTAAATGGTTGTTACCATAATATTACAACTACCATTTTTTTTCTAATTTTCCTCTTGTTGCAAGACTTGTTATCAATATAAATCAATAACATAAAATGATATGACAAAGAAGAATCATGAAGCCATGGAAAGTATAAATAAAGTGTGGGTAGGTTAAAATGACTATTTATTTATGTAAATAACACATATTTTTTCTTTATTAATTATGATAGGTTGAATTGTTTACAAAGTTTGAGCAGCACTACCAAATCATCCTAGATGATATATATAGATAGAAAAGTTCATCTTAATTTTTTGGTGATAAAAGATAATTTCCAAATAGACATAATCATTACAAAATGGAATCCTCCTCCACCTCCAATGGTTAATCTCATTTTTTTATGGTGATTCTTATAGCAATATAAGCCCTTTAGGTTCATGTTGTCTAATTAGAGACATAGAAGGAAACATATTGATAGCCACAACAACTAAACTACCTATAGATTCTATCAATGAAGTAGAAGTTCAAACTTTGTAATGAATTTTTATTTGACTAAAAAGAGGAATTATAAAAGAATACAAAATACAAATTGATGGGGATTTAATATTAATTATATTTTAGTGAAGAATGGGTTTTCCTCCAATTGGAAACCAAATTACAACCTCCAGGAGGTTTGGTCTATCTTAGACTAGTTTGAAAAGTATGATTGTTCTCATTGGTGGAGGGAAAGGAAACAAAGTGATAGAATGCCTTATAAATTTAGCCATTGATGAAAACTGAAATATAGAAGATTTCAACTCTAATCTTACCGTTATCCATCCTTGTCTTTTAAATTTTCTTTCAGCCTCCATGTGGTCATTAGGGTCACCATCAAATCTCACTTGACATTGACCAAATCTTTGACACATGCATGGAAAAATATCATTTTAGTCTTGGGTGGGCCCAACCATTGAATATGGCTAGCTGGCCTTGATCAGGTCATTGAATGAATGAATGAAATATTTTAATGACGTCCACAAGACTAAACAGTCTATGGGACTGAGACAAAAAGACTTAATTTGTCTTCATGCTCTTTTCCAAGTCGGATCGCTTGCCATTAATTTTGACCAAAAGGCTAGCCGTTTGATTAATCTTATCTTCCTCAAATAGCTGGTGCATATTGTCAACTTTCAAACAATTTTCATGCTGAGTGCGGATATCCACGTAAGCAGTGCACTCCATGATTAATTTTCATTGCATTGGGTAAATGCTCACCGTCAAGTGGTTAAAATTAACTTTCCAATATTGAATTGGAAGATATTTTTTTAATGATAATAAGTTCACATTTTATTCGCTTCAAAAAGTTTGAAAATGTTTATTTTATTTAAATTTTGATTATTCAGTGTGATGATATTAAAAAACAATTTATCAATTCACTAAAAATGTTGAATTTTATTCTTTAATGTTTTAAAGACATTAACATTTAAAATAATTGTAATGTTAGATTTATCTTTCATTACATAATTTTTTTTTTAAGTTTTAGATTAGACTTTTATAATGCTAAATTTAATATTAAAATAACAGTAAACACATTATCAAAATTTTATATCAATTTTTAAAGAAAATTGTATAATTATTTTTTCATATTTTCTAATGAATTAACAATAATCGTCTTCTTAAATGATATGTAGTGAGTTATAAGAATCTATTTTTTATCTAGTAACATTTAAATAAATCATTTTCCCTTTTATTATTATAATTGAATGTATTTATTCTTTTAACATTACAAAGAAAATAGATAAATAGCACCTAATTTTTATTGGTTGGAAAATGAAATTATTAAAACTAAAAATAACTTATGAATTGTTATAATTTCTTTATTATAACATGGAATAATTATATGAGACTATATTGATAAAGTATGTATAAAAAACACAACTTATGGTCATCTAGAGGATCTAAATAAAAATAAAACAATTAATAGTCATTAAAATTTAAACTAATGTAAACTTATCCTTCCCAAAATAGATCTGTTGTACCTTGTTTCAAAATATATGAGAGTAGAGGTGATCCATTATGACATGTGTAATCCTTCCAAGTTAATTACTTACCTTATTTTCATTGGGATCAATTACATGCTAAGGTGTTCCCTACAAGTTTGACTAGTTATGCACTTACACAATTTAATCCATTACCACATGCTTCTATCACTTTAAGGGTTTGACTAATAATTTCATCAGATATTTTCATTATAATATTGAACTTAAAACACTTATATATCAACTCATGAAATGAAAATAAATGAAACAAGAGCTCATTAAGAATTACATAATGCAGGGGTATCTAACACAAAGCAAAGCCCTAGAAACCTTGAGGACATAACATGTGAATGTATGTGTAGAAGAGTGCAAGATGAAGAATAGTGTATGAAAGACATGTATGGCACACTTGTTGTAACAAAAGGACCATGCCAATAGGCAAAAAAAACTAGATAATGAAGTCTACACAATTACATGTGGCATAAAGTAGTAGCAATATTCAATTAGTATGCATATAAACGGATCATCCAATTGATATTGACTAGAAAATTTCTTGGTTTAATGGTAGATTTCATGTCATTAGTTTTTATAGTGGATTATATGATTTCAAATAACCTGAGTAGGCTACATTAATGATATATGGAAAGATTTTTGGTAGCCAAACTTGATTGTAAATTATGTATTAATAGTTGCAATTTGTGTTTTATTAGGGCCTTTTGTTGATAACACTAGGATTTTTATATATATTATAAATCTATAGATTGTCATTTTAATAATAAAAATCTTTATTCAAGACATAGTTCTTTTTCTTCTACCATGTGTGTCATTTTATTATTATTATTTCTTTATGCTACATGTTTAGGCATCCTTAATTGGTACCTACCATTATAGCTACTATCAATTAGTATAGTATTATAGGGTTTTCATTGTGGAGTGGTGAGCATGCCACTTGGTCTTGAAGTAAAGCTAAATTAGTTAAATATTTTTTATTTTTCACAGAATGTGAGCATGGGTATAAGATTATATAAATTTCTTATAACATGTTAGTTATTGTATAGAAGGTGTGGTGGTGTTCTTATTGTAGAAGAAGTGGTTGAGGCCAAAGAACAAATGACAACTAGATGAAGGGTGAAAGAGTTGAAGGATGTACCACTAGGAAATAATTGAGGCCCTAGAGAATTCTTGATGAAGAAATAAAAAAACACAGACTTGAGTGATGACAAAGTGCTAAAACTGTGCATGGATGGGGTTAATCAAAATCTAGTTGAAATAAGGTTGTTGAGATCCATATCTTAGATTAGTGGCTAGATGCTTATGGAAATTTCTATTTATTCATGAAGTGTTTTCCTGGGAGATTTTATCAACTAGATTGTAGACCTAAAAAAGTAGTTTTCAAGTGTGAGTCTATAGAACACTTACACCAGGTAAGATTCATATGCACCAAGTTGAAGGGGAATTCATCACTATGGTGGGACTCAATCCAAAATGATAGGTTATAGCAAGGGATGGAGAATATTTTCACCTAGAGGAAGATGGTTGTAAAGCTAAAGGTGAAGCTCATACTTGTAAACTATGAATTGATTTTTCTTAAAATATTTCAAGACGTAAGTAGAGGATCTTCTTATAAAGGGACTCATTAAATAAATTTTATGCTCATGTACACTACCTATAGTTCTATCATAAAATAAAGATGAATAGTGGAGATGGTACACCAAATTCAAAGCCATAAATAGGCCACTATCAAATATTAGTTCTAATTATGATGCATGGATGGTTTGATGAATTGTGTGAGTGGTATATGATATCTTAAAAGCATTTCTAAAACATTCCTACCATTAGATTAAGATCAAGGAAGGTAATTAATGGAAATCGACCTTCAAGATTAGAAAAATGGATTGTATGAATGGTTGGTTAGGTTGTTTGTCCTAATAAATTTTTTGAGTACCTTCATCTTACTAATGAATGAGGTGATAAATCTCTTCCTTGGTATATTTCTCATCATATATTTGGATACATCCCAACCTTTAGAAAGATGAAGGAATAACACTTGGGACACACATAAGGAGAATTTTGTAGTGGTTTCCTATACTCAGTAAACTAAAGCATTGGGAATGTCTATTTTAAATTTTCAATGGTAGATTCTAAGAGGGGTTACAAAGTTACATAACATGATAAAAGAGTAAATAAGGATAAAAAAAGTGGAGGAATTCATAGAGAATATATGTGAAGTACAAAATTAGGGGGAGAGTATTTGGAAAAGAGAAATGTACAATGTAAGGAGTGTGCATATGAGAAGAGAAGAGAAGTTGAATTCAATCAATACTAAGAAAATTAAAAAGGAAATATTCTTGAGGGGAATGGATAATAAGATGAAATATAAGAAGGTATTCCATGAAATTTATAATGTCTTGAGCTAACAAGCTCATAACAAAACTTAACATAATAACTTTTTTTTAAACAACAACAACACCAATAATAAAACAATGGTATGTCATACTTGCACAATAATGTGCACACAAGTGTCACAACAACACAATGCAAGAGACAACAAGCAACTTCACCATTGCATAAGAAAGGTGGCAACAATGGAAGAATAACTAATCATGGGATAAATCAATCACGATAAATAAATGGAAGGGAGAGAGAGAGAGAGAACAAAACCTACATGATTGTCGTTTACTAGACCATGATCATGTATTCTTTTGCAACACCACTCTCGAACAAGATGATGGATTCCTCAACCTTCAATCCACATCTTGAGACACTAAATTGATCTAAACACAAAGGAAAACCTTCACAAGAGGTTTCCTAACCAAGAGACACAACACGTACCACATATTGGAATGACAAGTGACTTCCATACAACTTTGCGCTTCCCAATACATCCTATCACAAGCGACATCACCCAGGGATGAAACTACTCCACAACATCCCATGACCTATGAAGATTGTTGAGGACACTCACAAGATGATCCATGAAGGATTATAACCTTCAAAATTCTTTACAAGATAAGAAGAATAATCTCCATAACCTTAGTTTTAACACTCAGGTCATATTGAGAGGTTGCACGCAAAATGATGTAAGAGATGACATAAGCCCTCAATGATGACACTTGAGAACTAGAGAAAAACATCAATAGACCCCTAGGACCATGAGGAAAAAATTCAATTTACATGTTTTACCCATTTTAGGTCCCAAAATTGAGAGGAACTGACAAGACCAAAAAGAGAGAAAACTTGACTAGGTTTTTACATTCTGGCCCCTACTTCCACCAAGGCGCCCAAACAGTGTTAGAATAATTTTTTGGGTCCTAGGTCCAAACAAGTGCAAGACAAGGCCGCATAGGTGCAGTACCAGGTTGCCCAACTGTGAATTTGCATAGCTATGTTCATTTTAAGCACAAAAATAAATGTTACTATGTTTGAATTAATATATCAACATCATCATAATAATAAATGACAAGATTTTGTGCTTGACACCAACAAAACGAACCAAATATTCTTTTCATTTACGATTTACAAATCATCTTTGAAGAGAGGTTCCAAATCACTATATTACAATATAAATGAATGAAATTCCTTTATTCACATGAATTAAAATTGAAATTACATGATTGCATGCCATTCCTCAATCCACAAACCTTAGGTCCCCGACAGTGGTTACCACACCACCTGACCTCATGAATCGAAAAGATTCACTCCCACCATGTTAGGAGATAGTCACACGGGCCACAATCACAACACTCACACAAAACACATGGGGAGAAAGCTTACACACACATCATACACAAAGTATAGACTCGAAATGAACATCATATATGTTGTGTAGAAAATTTTATACACTTACAATTTCACATTATGTTTTGGCCCCCTAATTTATTGGACTTAATTAAGCTTCTAATTTTCTAAATTATGCTTTACAAAGCCTAATTTTTACAATTTTCCAAAGGACAAATATTAAACAAATGCATTCAATCATTAAATTGTCCCCAACTTTGACTGACCTAAAATTTTGGGCCAAGACCCAGTCGCCATGGGCGGATGGGTCTCCCTTCTTAGTCAAGACCCAAATTTACATATATTTTTTGTAGTATTTTAAAATGAAAAATTCAAATATGAAGTGTTATCTTTTGGAATCCAATCTTTGGGAAATTAGATAAACACTTATAAATACCTAGTTATTATATCATTTGAAATCTAACTAGTAAGACACACAATTGAGAAAATACTATTTTCCAGAGCATTATTGAGAAAGTCAAGAGTAACATTATCAAAGTTTCTTACATCAATTCAAGATCCAACATCATGTCAAATTCTATGTGTTTTCATGTTCATGTTTTGTGAAGACTAACATTGTTGTGGATCTCCAAAGCATTCAAGCATTCAAGAAAGATTCAAATCCTTGAAGTGATGTGTATGTCTTCAGTCCTTCAAGCAATCCATTGAAGGGTGGTGAGTTGCAACATTTTGTTCATTCATCATTTCCTTCCTTTCCATTAATGTTTTATCATTGACATTACCATTATGGAAGTGGAAACACTTACACGAGGTTTGACTGAGGCAAGCCCCTATATGGCACAACATCTTCTCTCTTTGTGAATGTGTTGGTTGTAGGTTTGGGAAGGATTGAAGAGATCTTGAAAACCTATTTTGCATTATTGCATTTATTGTCATCAAAGTTGTCAAGACACAAAAAATCAACTACATAATTTAATGATGACATTCTGACAGTGAGATGAGCAGAAAATAGAAGTTCAAATCTAGTACTAGAAGACCCTAAAAATTTGAGAAAGACACCCTAAAAAATACCTAGTCGCCTAGGGGTGAACCAATCCTAATACAACACTCAAATCTAACTTTTGGTGATAGGTTACATATCAGTCTGCACTCTCTAGATCCACTTGTAGAGTTATGTTTCCATCTGTTTATATTCAAGAAATTGCATTTATCATTTTAGTTCATTTAGTTTATTTAGTTTAATCATTTCAAATCATTCCTAAATAACTCCCACCCCCAAATAGATGCAGATCCAAGTTTGATTGACTCACCTAAGACGTTGAAAGTCAATCTATATACCTTGTTGATTTACATCTTAATGAGATTATAGAAATGATGGAACAATACACCTTAGGTCATTACAGTGTACTACATTTTTTATGTTTAATTTTTGTGAACTCAACGTTCTTACATCATAGCTTTTTGATTTGTTAGTCTTTCAAACCCTAGATCTAGGTTTTGCATCATTGTGTTTTTCATTTCTTATCTAGGTTTTCTTTCATTGTGTTTCATATTTAGGGTTGCATATTACATCATAAAAATCCAAAAAATATTACATACATATTGCATCATAGTATGTTTTAGTTATTTAGATTAGATCTTCATTTCAAAATTGCGTTCCAAAAAGTGTCATTTTGTTCCAAAATTGTCATACATTTGCATTTCCTTTGCATTGAAAAATTCTAGAAAAAGAGTCATTGTAAAATCTATTTGCAGATGGGAATAGTAACTTTAAACATCAATTTAAACATTCAAATTTTGAATTTTTAGAATCTTGAACAAATACTTTGTCGCCCTTGGGTGACCCTATCCTTGTATAGGTGTCTCAACAAACTTTTTCACACTGTTCTATCTCTATCTCTCAATTGTATTGTACTGGCATATCCCTATTTGAAATCGATAATTGTATGTTTTCGAAGAATTTTGCATTTACTTCAATTATTGAAAGAAAGTGCATTGTTTAAAATCAAAATTTGCATTCAGAATCATTACTTTCAGGTCTCTGCATATTACAAATAGTCAATTATTACATTTCAAATCTAAAAAATGCATTCACATTTGTTCAAAAAACTTCAAAATCATTGCATACTTGCATCTTGCATCAAATTGGGATACATTACACAAATTCTAGAAAGTTATTTACTATTACAACTGTTTGCAAGTAGAATCAGGATCCTTAAGCAGTTTAATTCATAGACAAACTTTCATTTTTCAAAACCCTTGACCAAGACCCAGTCACCATTGGGTGACCATGTCTTGCTTGTCTTGTTTACACAAAATTTCTCTAAGACCTTTGTTTTTGTGTTTACTATATGTTCCTACTTGTTCCTTCCAATTTCTAGGTGTTTGTTATCTTTACTTAGTATATTGGCATTCATCTTGGGTGCACTTTTGGTGTTGTGAAACTTGCATGAGTTTTACAACCTGGTGTCTTATTGCCAATACTTCAGTGAGACATAGTTCAAGACTCACGACATCCTGTGATGCTAGTACATTTGATGTGGATCTTTAATTATCTAACCCTTTCACACCAAGTTTTGTCAATACTCAACCCAATTTGGATTCCATCCCTAATTCTACAATTCCCATGACCTTACCATTGACCACTATCACTAATGTTGAAACCATGTAGCTCATGTCTTTGAAGAGAAACTAAAATGATTGGACAAAGCCTTAGAAAAACTTCAAGACAATGTGAGCACGAAATATATTGTTGGAATAATGGTCCCTGTCATAGATAACATGAGGAAAATGCTTGATAATGATCAAGGATTAGAGGTAACGTGTAGTCTAGCCCACATCATAGACAATCATGTGCCTACAATGGCTAGTTGCACTCAATCTTTGGGGTATACTCAAAGCTAAGGAGGAAGTCAAGTTTCTCTCCCTAAAACTTCATCCTCTATTCCCACATACATAAATCCAACTATGACCACAATGATCCAACCAAGCAATAATATAGCTCCAAATTAGGTATTTCCACTGAGAATCCTTATAGTTTTGTCAACTCAAACATCATATCTCCAAACCCATCACCCTTCAAAAAATTGCAATATAGTACTCCACCTAATACATATACACTTCCACCATATTCACCTCATTCCCAAAACACAACAAGCAATGATTCCATCATAAACCAACTCTTACAAAATGTGACATCCCTTCACCAACAAATATCAACATTGAACCAAACTCAAAATGGACGACCATCATAATATGTCAAGAGAAACCCATTGTCATTAGAGACATTGAAATCGCAAAATGCCACAAAACATAGAGATACCTCCCTTCATGAAATACAATGGTAAAGGAGACCCTGGCGAGTTAAGTGCACCAAGATGGTTCCCCAAAAGGGGGTTTAAGTGGCCACTTTTTTTTTCTGAAATCAGGAAATGCTGACCTTGGACATGAAATTGAGGATAGTTACACTCAAAATTTTGAGATGGAACAAAAGAAAGAATCGAAGTGCTCTAAGTCTACTTTCTAAACCACTAATTTATTTTGAAAATGGTTGAGATGAAGGGCTTCAA
>VDFB02053704.1:223647-259119 GCA_007258455.2 Sequoia sempervirens
TGTAACCTGGATAATCAAAAAAAATGTCAAAACTATGACATAATGTGAGCGCGTTATAACATACTCGCGTTATAATGCACTCGCATTATATTTTGCTTTGGGAATCCCTGAGCCTTAGCATTGGTATTTTCCTTGGAATACTAACCCAAAGGCTTGGAGGGCATTCCCAACGACTAGAGACGTGTTTTTGCAAATTCTACAATTTTTCACATAATCGGGTTTGGGCTCACCGTCAGGATTGCATCTGGTTCAATATCGACAAAATTGAACACATGGGTAATGTTAGGATCTCTCTTAGCTATCCAACGATGTAATTTTTTTCACTTTTTGACATTGTTAAGCCTTTCATCCATAATTTCTTTTGTTTGTATGTCTTTTTTTCCAAAAAGTAGTGTTTGGTGTTTTTTTTGTTATAAATTAACCGTTCATCAAAATTTCAAATAAATTACATTTTTAAAAACTAGACTCCATTCTACAATTTTTTTTTTAAAAAAAATCAATTCCTTTCCAAAATTTTGTAGGCTTTTATCGCCAAAAATTCTCGTGAAGGTCCACTTTAGAAAATTAGTAAATCAAATATTCATTAAAAATTATCAAAAAACTTCATGCATCAACTAGATAATCGCTAGCTAACTTCTAACTATAATGATTTTAAAAATACTACAAAAAATTTCCACCGCAAGGCTAGGGTCGTGACAAGTTGCTATGTTATGTTTTCTGACAAAAATAGCACCAATTTGTGTATTTCCCTCTTTTGAACCCCTTAATCTCAACCATTTTCAAAATAAATTAGTAGTTTAGAAAGTAGACTCAGAGCACTTCGATCCTTGTTTTTGTTCCATCTCAAAATTTTGAGTGTAACTATCCTCAATTTCACGTCCAAGGTCAATATTTCCCGATTTTAGAAAAAAAGTGGCCACTTAAGCCCCCTTTTTGGGAACCATCTTGGTGCACTTACCCTGCTAGGGTCTCCTTTACCATTCTATTTCGTGAAGTGAGGTATCTCTATGTTTTGTGGAATTTGCGATTTCAATATCTCCAATGACAATGGGTTTCTCTTGACATATTATGATGGTTGTCCATTTTGAGTTTGGTTCAATGTTGATATTTGTTGGTGAAGGGATGTCACATTTTGTAAGAGTTGGTTTATGATGAAATCATTGCTTGTTGTGTTTTGGGAATGAGATGAATATTATGGAAGTGTATATGTATTAGATGGAGTACTATATTGCAATTTTTTGAAGGGTGATGGGTTTGGAGATATGGTGTTTCAGTTGACAAAACTATAAGGATTCTTAGTGGAAATACCTAATTTGGAGTTATATTATTGCTTGGTTGGATCGTTGTGGTCACAATTGGATTTGTGTATGTGGGAATAGAGGATGAAGTTTTAGGGAGAGAAACTTGACTTCCTCCTTAGCTTTGAGTATACCCCAAAGATTGAGTGCAACTAGCCATTGTAGGCACATGATTGTCTATGATGTGGGCTAGACTACACATTACCTCTAATCCTTGATCATTATCAAGCATTTTCCTCATGTTATCTATGACATGGACCATTATTCCAGTGATATATTTTGTGCTTACATTGTCTTGAATTTTTTCTAAGGCTTTGTCCAATCGTTTTAGTTTCTCTTTAGAGACATGAGCTACCATGGTTTCAACATTAGTGATAGTGGTTGATGGTAAGGTCATGGGAATTGCAGAATTAGGGATGGAATCCAAAATTGGTTGAGTATTGACAACACTTGGTGTGAAAGGGTTAGATAATTAAAGATCCACATTAGATGTGCTAGTATCATAGGATGTAGTGAGTCTTGAACTATGTCTCACTAAAGTATTGACAATAAGACACTAGGTTGTAAAACTCATGCAAGTTTCACAACACCAAAAGTGCACCCAAGATGAATGCCAATATACAAAGTAAAGATAACAAACACCTAGAAATAGGAAGCAACAAGTAGGAACAAATAGTAAACACAACAACAAAGGTCTTAGATAAAGTTTGTGTAGACAAGACAAGCAGGACATGATCACCCAATGGTGACTGGGTCTTAGTCAAGGGTTTTGAAAAATAAAAGTTTGTTTGTGAATTAAACTGCTTAAGGATCCTGATTCTACTTGCAAATAGTTGTAATAGTAAATAACTTTCCAAAATTTGTGTAATGTAGCCCAATTTGATGCAAGATGCAAGTATGCAATGATTTTAAAGATTTTTGAACAAATGTGAATGCAATTTTTAGATCTGAAATGTAATAATTGACTATTTGTAAGATGCAAAGACCTGAAAGTAATAATTTTGAATGCAAATTTTGATTTTAAACAATTCACTTTCTTTCAATAATTCAAGTAAATGCAAAATTCTTTGAAAACATACAATTATCAATTTCAAATAGGGATATTCCAGTACAATACAATTGAGAGATAGAGATAGAAAAGTGTGAAAAAGTTTGCTGAGACACCTGTACAAGGATAGGGTCGCCCAAGGGCGACAGTATTTGTTTAAGATTCTAAAAATTCAAAATTTGAATGTTTAAATTGATGTTTAAAGTTACTGTTCCCATCTGCAAATAGATTTTACAATGACTCTTTTTCTAGAATTTTTCAATGCAAAGGAAATGTAAATGTATGGCAATTTGGGAACAAAATGACACTTTTTGGAATGCAATTTTGAAATGAAGATCTAATCTAAATAACTAAAACACACTATGATGCAACCTCTAATGCAATATGTATGTAATATTTTTTGTATTTTTATGATGTAATATGCAACCCTAAATATGAAACACAATGAAAGAAAACCTAGATAAGAAATGCAAAACACAATGATGCAAAACCTAGATCTAGGGTTTGAAAGACTAACAAATCAAAAAGAGCTATGATGTAAGAATGTCGAGTTCACCAAAATTAAACATAAAAAATGCGGTACACTGTAATGACCTAAGGTGTATTGTTCCATCATTTCTATAATTTCATTAAGATGCAAATCAACAAGGTGCATAGATTGACTTTCAACCTCTTAGGTGAGTCAATCAGACTTGGATCTGCATCTATTTGGGGGTGGGAGTGATTTAGGAATGATTTGAAATGATTAAACTAAATGAACTAAATGAACTAATATGATAAATTGAATTTCTTGAATATAAATAGATGAAAACATAACTCTGCAAGTGGATCTAGAAAGTGTAGACTGATATGTAACCTATCACCGAAAGTTAGATTTGAGTGTTGTATTAGGACTGGGTCACCCCTAGGTGACTAGGTATTTTTTAGGGTGTCTTTCTCAAATTTTTAGGGTCCTCTAGTACTAGATTTGAACTTCTATTTTCTACTCGTCTCACTGTCAGAATGTCATCAGTAAATTTTGTAGTTGAGTTTTTGTGTCTTGACAACTTTGATGACAATAAATGCAATAATGCAAAATGGGCTTTCAAGATCTCTTCAATCCTTCCCAAACCTACAACCAACACATTCACAAAAATAGAAGATGTTGTGCCATATAGGGGTTTTCCTTAGTCAAACCTTGTGTAAGTGTTTCCACTTCCATAATGGTAATGTCAATGATAAAACATTAATGGAAAGGAAGGAAATGATGAATGAACAAAATGTTGCAACTCACCACCCTTCAATGGATTGCTTGAAGGACTAAAGACATACACATTACTTCAAGGATTTGTATCTTTCTTGAATGCTTGAATGCTTTGGAGATCCACAACAATGTTAGTCTTCACAAAACATGAACATGAACACACATAGAATTTGACATGATGTTGGCTCTTGAAATGTTGTAAGAAACTTTGATAATGCTGCTCTTGACTTGCTCAATAATGCTCTGGAAAATTTAGTATTTTCTCAATTGTGTGTCTTACTAGTTAGATTTCAAATGATAAAATAACTAGGTATTTATAGGTGTTTATCTAATTTCACGAAAATTAGATTCCAAAAGCTAACACTTCATATTTGAATTTTTCATATTAAAATACTACCAAAAATATATGTAAATTTGGGTCCTGACTAAGAAGGGGGACCCATCCACCCATGGCGACTGGGTCTTGGCCCAAAATTTCAGGTCACTCAAAGTTGGGGACAATTTAATGATTGAATGCATTTGTTTAATATTTGTCCTTCTTTGGGAAATTGTAAAAATTAGGCTTTGTAATGCATAATTTAGAAAATTAGAAGCTTAATTAAGTCCAATAAATTAGGGGGCCAAAACATAATGTGAAATTGTAAGTGTATAAAATTTTCTACGCAACATATATGATGTTCATTTCGAGTCTATACTTTGTGTATGATGTTTGTGTAAGCCTTCTCCCCATGTGTTTTGTGTGAGTGTTGTGATTGTGGCCCATGTGACTATCTCCTAACACGGAGGGAGTGAATCTTTTCGATTCATGAGGTCAGGTGGCGTGGTAACCACTGTCGGGGACCTAAGGTTTGTGGATTTAGGAATGGCATGCAATCATGTAATTTCAAGTTTAATTCACATTGATAAAGGAATTTCATTCATTTATGTTGTAATATAGTGATTTGGAACCTCTCTTCAAAGATGATTTGTAAATCGTAAATGAAAAGAATATTTGGTTCATTTTTTTGGTGTCAAGCACAAAATCTTGTCATTTATTCTTATGATGATGTTGATATATTAATTCAAACATAGTAACATTTATTTATGTGCTTAAAATGAACCTAGCTATGCAAATTCATAGTTGGCTAGCCTGGTACTGCACCTATGTAGCCTTGTCTTGCACTTTTTTGGACCTAGGACCCCAAAAATTATTCTAACACTATTTGGGTGCCTTGGTGGAAGTAGGGTCCAGAATGTAAAAACCTAGTCAAGTTTTGTCTCTTTTTGGTCTTGTCAGTTCCTCTCAATTTTGGGACCTAAAATGGGTAAACCATGTAAAATTAATTTTTTCCTCATGTTCCTAGGGGTCTATTGATGTTTTTCTCTAGTTCTCAAGTGTCATCATTGAGGGCTTATGTCATCTCTTACATCATTTTGCGTGCAACCTCCCGATATGACCTGAGTGTCAAACCTAAGGTTATGGAGATTATTCTTCTTATCTTGTAAAGAATTTTGAAGGTTATAAGCCTTCATGGATCATCTTGTGAGTGTTCTAAAAAATCCTCATAGGTCATGGGATGTTGTGGAGTAGTTTCTTCCCTTGGGTGATGTCACTTTGTGATAGGATGTATTGGGAAGCCTGAAGTTGTATGGAAGTGACTTGCCATTCCAATATGTGGTGTGTTGTGTCTCTTGGTTAGGAAACCTCTTGTGAAGGTTTTCCTTTGTGTTTAGATCAATTTAGTGTCTCAAGAGGTGGATTGAAGGTTGAGGAATCCATCATCTTATTCGAGAGTGGTGTTGTGAAAGAATACATGATCATGGTCTAGTAAATGACAATCATGTAGGTTTTGTTCTCTCTCTCTCCCTTCCATTTATTTATCCTGGTTGATTTATCCAATGATTGATTATTCTTCCATTGTTTCCACCTTTCTTATGCAATGGTGAAGTTTCTTGTTGTCTCTTGCATTGTGTTGTTGTGACACTTGTGTGCACATTATTGTGCAAGTATGACATGTCATTGTTGTATTATTGGTGTTGTTGTTGTTGTTTAAAAGAAAGTTATTCTGTTAAGTCTTGTTATGAGCTTGTTAGCTCAAGAAATTATAAATTTCATGGAATAACTTCTTATATTTCATCTTATTATCCATTCCCCTCAAGAATATTTCCTTTTTTAATTTTCTTAGTATTGATTCGCCAACCTAGAATTCAACTTCTCTTCTCTTCTCATATGTACACTCCTGACATTGTACATTTCTCTTTTCCAAATACTCTCCCCCTAATTGTGTACTTCAAATATATTCTCTATGAATTCCTCCACTTTTTTTATCCATATTTACTCTCTTATCATGTTATGTAACTTTGCAACCCCTCTTAGAATCTACCATTGAAAACTTAAAATAGACATTCCCGATGCTTTAGTTTACTGAGTATAGGAAACCACTACAAAATTTTCCTTATGTGTGTCCCAAGTGTTATTACTTCATCTTGCTAAAGGTTAGGATGTAATCCAAATATATGATGAGAAATATACCAAGGAAGAGATTTATCACCTCATTCATTAGTAAGATGAAGGTACTCAAAAAATTTATTAGGACAAACAACCCAACCAACCATTCATACAATCCATTTTTCTAATCTTGAAGGTTGATTTCCATTAATTACCTTCCTTGATCTTAATATAATGGTATAAAATATTTAGAATTTTTTTTAAAGATATCATATACCACTCACACAATTCATCAAACCATCCATGCATCATAATTATAACTAATATTTGATAGTGGTCTATTTATGGCTTTGAATTTGGTGTACCATCTCCACTATTCATATTTATTTTATGATAGAACTATAGGTAGTGTACATGAGCATAAAATTTATTTGATGAGTCCCTTTATAAGAAGATCCTCTACTTAGGTTTTGAAATATTTTAAGAAAAATCAATTCATAGTTTACAAGTATGAGCTTCACCTTTAGCTTTACAACCATCTTCCTCTAAGTGAAAATATTCTCCATCCCTTGCTATAACCTATCATTTTGGATTGATTCCCACCATAGTGATGCATGCCCCTTAAACTTGGTGCATATGATTCTTATCTGGTGTAAGTGTTCTATAGACTGATCCTCAAACTACTTTTTTAGGTCTACAATCTAGTTGATAAAATCTTCCAGAAAAACACTTCATGAATAGATAGAAATTTTCATAAGCATCTAGCCACTAATCTAAGATATGGATCTCAACAACCTTATTTCAACTAGATTTTGATTAACTCCATCCATGCACACTTTTAGCACTTTGTCATCACTCAAGTCTGTGTTTTTTATTTCTTCATCAAGAATTCTCTAGGGCCTCAATTATTTCCTAGTGGTACATCCTTCAACTCTTTCACCCTTCATCTAGTTGTCATTTGTTCTTTGGCCTCAACCACTTATTCTACAATAAGAACACCACCACACCTTCTATACAATAACTAACATGTTATAAGAAATTTATATAATCTTATACCCATGCTCACATTCTGTGAAAAATAAAAAATATTTAACTAATTTAGCTTTACTTCAAGACCAAGTGGCGTGCTCACCACTCCATAATTAAAACCCTATAATATTATACTAATTGATAGTAGCTATAATGGTAGGTCCCAATTAAGGTATGCCTAAACATTTAGCATAAAGAAATAACAATAATAAAATGACACACATGGTAGAAGAAAAAGAACAATGTCTTGAATAAAGATTTTTATTATTAAAATGACAATCTATAGATTTATAATATATACAAAATCCTAGTCTTATCAACAAAAGCCCCTAATAAAACACAAATTGCAACTATTAATACATAATTTACAATCAAGTTTGGCTACCAAAAATCTTTCCATATATCATTAATGTAGCCTACTCAGGTTATTTGAAATCATATACTCCACTATAAGAACTAATGACATGAAATTTACCATTAAACCAGGAAATTTTCTAGTCAATATCAATTGGACGATCTGTTTATATGCATACTAATTGAATATTGCTACTACTTTATGCCACATGTAATTGTGTAGACTTCATTATCTAGTTTTTTTTGCCTATTGGCATGGTCCTTTTGTTACAACAAGTGTGCCATACATGTCTTTCATACACTATTCTTCATCTTGCACTCTTCTACACATACATTCACATGTTATGTCCTCAAGGTTTCTAGGGCTTTGCTTTGTGTTAGATACCCCTGCATTATGTAATTCTTAATGAGCTCTTGTTTCTTTTATTTTCATTTCATGAGTTGATATATAAGTGTTTTAAGTTCAATATTATAATGAAAATATTTGATGAAATTATTAGTCAAACCCTTAAAGTGATAGAAGCATGTGGTAATGGATTAAATTGTGTAAGTGCATAACTAGTCAAACTTGTAGGGAACACCTTAGCATGTAATTGATCCCAATGAAAATAAAGTAAGTAATTAACTTGGAAGGATTACACATGTCATAATGGATCACCTCTACTCTCATATATTTTGAAACAAGGTACAACAGATCTATTTGGGGAAGGATAAGTTTACATTAGTTTAAATTTTAATGACTATTAATTGTTTTATTTTTATTTAGATCCTCTAGATGACCATAAGTTGTGTTTTTTATACATACTTTATCAATATAGTCTCATATCATTATTCCATGTTATAATAAAGAAATTATAACAATCCATAAGTTATTTTTAGCTTTAATAATTGCATTTTACAACCAATAAAAATTAGGTGCTATTTATCTATTTTCTTTGTAATGTTAAAAGAATAAATACATTCAATTATAATAATAAAAGGGAAAATGATTTATTTAAATGTTACTAGATAAAAAATAGATTCTTATAACTCACTACATATCATTCAAGAAGACGATTATTGTTAATCTCATTAGAAAATATGAAAAAATAATTATACAATTTTCTTTAAAAATTGATATAAAATTTTGATAATGTGTTTAATGTTATTTTAATATTAAATTTAGCATTATAAAAGTATAATCTAAAACTTTTTAAAAAAAAAAAATGTAATGAAAGATAAATCTAACATTACAATTATTTTAAATGTTAATGTCTTTAAAACATTAAAGAATAAAATTCAACATTTTTAGTGAATTGATAAATTGTTTTTTAATATCATCACACTGAATAATCAAAATTTAAATAAAATAAACATTTTCAAACTTTTTGAAGTGAATAAAATGTGAATTTATTATCATTAAAAAAATATCTTCCAATTCAATATTGGAAAGTTAATTTTAACCACTTGACGGTGAGCATTTACCTAGTGCAATGAAAATTAATCATGGAGTGCACTGTTTACATGGATATTTGCACTCAGCATGAAAATTGTTTGAAAGTTGACAATATGCACCAGCTATTTGAGGAAGCTAAGATTAATCAAACGGCTAGCCTTTTGGTCAAAATTAATGGCAGGCGATCCGACTTGGAAAAGAGCATGAAGACAAATTAAGCCTATTTTGTCTCAGTCCCATATACTGTTTAGTCTTGTGGACATCATTAAAATATTTCATTCATTCATTCAATGACCTGATCAAGACCAACTGGCCATATTCAATGGTTGGGCCCACCCAAGACTAAAATGATATTTTTCCATGCATGTGTCAAAGATTTGGTCAATGTCAGGTGAGATTTGATGGTGACCCTGATGACCACGTGGAGGCCGAAAGAAACTTTAAAAGACAAGGATGGATAACGGTAAGATTAGAGTTGAAATCTTCTATATTTCGGTTTTCATCAATGGCTAAATTTATAAGGCATTCTATCACTTTGTTTCCTTTCCCTCCACCAATGAGAACAATCATACTTTTCAAACTAGTCTAAGATAGACCAAACCTCCTGGAGGTTGTAATTTGGTTTCCAATTGGAGGAAAACCCATTCTTCACTATAAATATAATTAATATTAAATCCCCATCAATTTGTATTTTGTATTGTTTTATAATTCCTCTTTTTAGTCAAATAAAAATTCATTACAAAGTTTGAGCTTCTACTTCATTGATAGAATCTATAGGTAGTTTAGTTGTTGTGGCTATCAATATGTTTCCTTCTATGTCTCTAATTAGACAACATGAACCTAAAGGGCTTAGATTGCTATAAGAATCACCATAAAAAATGAGATTAACCATTGGAGGTGGAGGAGGATTCCATTTTGTAACACTTATGTCTATTTGGAAATTATCTTTTATCACCAAAAAATTAAGATGAACTTTTCTATCTATATATATCATCTAGGATGATTTGGTAGTGCTTCTCAAACTTTGTAAGCAATTCAACCTATCATAATTGATAAAGAAAAAATATGTGTTATTTACATAAATAAATAGTCATTTTAACCTACCCACACTTTATTTAGACTTTCCATGGCTTCATGATTCTTCTTTGTCATATCATTTTATGTTATTGATTTATATCGATAACAAGTCTTGCAACAAGAGGAAAATTAGAAAAAAATGGTAGTTGTAATATTATGGTAACAACCATTTAAAAAAATTAAGTAGAATTGAACATATATATTTTTCATTCACCAATACAAATATATGATCAACACATACCATCAAGGTGGATTATGCGACCCTTATATCTTTACAAACATTTGAATCAAACCCTATTCTTGTACTCTTTGCCTCCACAATAAGGTATTAGGATCCATTCACAACTTTTCATCCTCTAAGTAACATTATAATTGCTAATCCTACCCTTACCATGAATGCTTTCAAGTTGTTGCACTAGATGAGGGTTTTCTAGTCCCCATGCTACTCAAGGATCTATTGTTAGGGGTAATCCATAAATAATTTCATGCAACTCTAACTTAACATATTAGCTTGTGATATAGGAAAAGGGGATTTAGGGTCTAAATCACACCTCCTCCTATATCGCAATGGAAGGAACCAAGAATGATCTCAACACCCACTTGGCTACGAACCTCAATGGAAGAGCAAAAATGGTGGATCAGGGTTTTGGTTCTTTAATGTGGGGATGATTTGATATTTAATTAAATGAATATTAATTGACTTAATTTTACAATGTGAAGATGCACCTAGGTTAACTATGAAGATGCAACAAACTATTATGATTTCAAGAAAACACAAAATTAAAAGCTAAAAATAGAGTTCAAAAGAGTATCTAGTGCAGACACAAAGGAATTTGGCATATAAATTTGAGCTTGAAATGGCTAGAAAGGGGTGCTAGCACCCTATACTTGGAAGTGAAAACACTCAAAAACATAATTCAAATCCTAGTTGGTCCCTATTTGTAGGCTCTTCTCCTTTGGACTTAGTGTCAGAACTTTGTTGTTGACTTGTAGGATTTGAATGCTTGATTGAGAAATTAGGTCTTCAATCCTTTCCCAATTCACTTCAAATATGTAACATGCACACAAAGGAGAGTGGAAAGGCTTGTGTTGTATAGGGTTTTGGTATTTCTACCTTCACAATGGAAATGATGATGTAAAAGAGATCTTACCCTCGGTTAGGCAGAGGTTAAGTGATAAACAAGTGACAAATTGACAATTGATATAACTTACTGGTACTCAGATCTGCATTCCTTGATGGACTGAAGTCATTATACTCATCATCTTCAAGGAGAAATTAATGCTTGATTTGAAGTCCTATAATTGTTAGTACTCACAAAATAAATGAACATGAAACATAAATAAACTTACATGAAAAATTGATGCATTGCTAACATGATGCTTGATTGAAATAATGTAATAATTATATTAATGAACTACTCTTGACTACTTTTAGGATGCTCAATTTCTCAACTAATTCACCTCTCAAAATTGCTAGGCTTTCAAATGATGAAAAAGAGTTGTATTTATATGCAATTATTTAATTTCCCATATAAATTAATTATCGATAGCCTACAAATGAATTTGGATTTCTAAATGTTAAAATTTCAACACTGAGATATTTGAATTGGAGCCAAAATAGGTTGGACGTGGGAATTAGCACCCTAGTCTAGGCCTATTTTGGGGCTTTAAGTATTGATAAATGTATATTAAATCCTTATTCCCAATTCAACTTTTTTTTTAGAAGATTACTATAAAAATGGGAAAATTAAAAACACAATTAGATCTAGGCACATAAGGGGAGCTAAACCTAGTGTGAAATTGTCAAGGGTGACAATTTATGATGCTACATTTAGCCCCCACTTTAGTGAGAATATGAACTTATGTTCATGCTCAAATTAAAGTAAGTATAAACCAAGAAGGGTTCATTTATCTGAACATTGAACAGATTGAATGACATCAAATCTAGGGGATGCGCTAGCCCCCAAACTCAAGACCATATGGCACATAAATATAAATACAAAGGAACACACACACATGAGGTTCAATACAACATGGAAAAAATGAAGAATACACAATGAAGACACGACAATAAAATATAATGCAAAAACAAGACATAATACAAATTCTACGCAATGCAAAAACACAATACAAACATGTCAAGGGTGTATGACAATCAAGGACTAGAAAGTTCCATAAAATTATTACTAGGATCCATACCCAAGGAATTCATGAATCACAAGATAAAAAAGTTTGATATTTGCTAGGTGACCCATGAACAAAAGCATCACAGATTAGTGAGGTCCAATAGTCACTTGGTGAGCCTTGATAAGTAACAACACAAGCTAGTGAAGTTTGATATTTAGGCTAGGTGCATTCTCATGTCAACAATACCAAGAATTATAGTCCCAATAATTTTGATAAGATACTACAAAATGATCAATATACCAAAAATGCACCACACATTTCAATGCATGTGAACAAAGTGAAGCACATAATGGAATTCATGCCCCCACCTTAAAGTAAATGCTAACACCAACCAGGAGAAATTTCCTTAAAGGTAGAATAAAAAAGATATATATAACATGATAAGGCCATGCGAGCTTATTGGAAAACCCTATACTAATGATATATTCCCAAAAAATCTGACTCATGACAAGGGGTTTCCCTCAAGGAAAAGCTATATAACTAACAAAACAAAAATATAACATGAGTGATCCATTGATCTAGGGTCAGCCTAGACTAGAGATAATATATAATGTGATCATGCTCAGAATTGACATCATTCCCCAAATATTTATGGAACTAAAAAAATTAATGGAGGAATGAAAAATGAAGACAACAAAGATTTTGGGTCAACATAGAAGAGACCTAAATGTCTCAACATCTTGCATCATTCCCAAAAGGAAATAAAAAGGTAATAATGTTCACAATATACAAACGAATGGAGATACAAATAGATGAATGCCACAACATATTCACTTTCTTTGTATCCTTGTGTTAACAAGAACAACAAGTTTCATCCAAAGAAAACTAACAAACACAAATACACGCCAAGAAACACATCACGAGATATCACATATGTTCAAGAAAACACACAAAAACACATAAGAGTGTACCACACACATGATTCGATCTATAGAAAATCATCAACACCCCAATCTCGCTCATCATAAATAGAAGGAAAATAATGCACTAAAGGAACTACATCAAGTGTGGTAGAAGGAGAAGCATCAGGTTCAACACATGATAGTTAGTTCTCATTAGAAGGATCATCATGGTTGCCCCCATCTAAATTCTTTGATTTGGAAAATATAAGAGCTAATTCGTAATGGTCTTATTTTTGTTCTTCTATTTTATCTTCTTCTTCACTATCCAAATGTATCAAAACTGGAAAAAGGCCACTGCCAACACCTACAACCTAAAGAGGTATGTAGGCTAGACTAAGAGTAATTAAAAAATATCAATATATGCATGTGCAAGAAAGAAAAAACTAGTCACATAGGCCAAAGATAATATAAAAAACATAAAAAGAAACAACAGGTAGTTGAAACAACCATTAATCCTTAGGGCCATTTATGAGGTCTTAGTTCTCCTTTAAAGTGTCAAGAGAGTCCATCCAACCATTCTTTGGATTATTTTTTCTACCTTTAGACCAAATAGTGACCTCTTGGTTCTTACCTTGTTTTTTCCTTTATTTTTTAATCTTGGATTGATCGGAGACAATACCCATGGATAGCAACTTTCTGCATCATACTATTTGTAATGTATATAATACAGCCAAGAGTGTTCTCCATTGCCATTAACTTGTCCATAATATTATTAGGGTCAATTTTTTATTCCATAATAGAGATTGTGAGCATGAAGGTCTTTAATTTATTCTTTTAGCACTTCAATAGATTCCATTATAGATTCTTTCTCTTAAAGAAACAACAGGTTGTTGAAACAACCATTAATCATTAGAGCCATTTATAAGGTCTCAGTTCTCCTTTAAAGTTTCAAGAGAGTCCATCCAATCATTCTTTGGATTATTTTTTCTACCTTTAGACCAAATAGTGACCTCTTGGTTCTTACCTTGTTTGTTCCTTTATTTTTTAATCTTGGATTGATCGGAGACAGTACCCATAGCAACTTTCTGCACCATACTATTTGTAATGTATATAATACTTCCAAGAGTGTTCTCCATTACCATTAACTTGTCCATAATATTATTAAGGTAAATTTTTTATTCCATAATAGAGATTGTGAGCATGAAGGTCATTAATTTATTCTTTTATCACTTCAATAGATTCCATTATAGATTCTTTCTCTTTCTCAGTTCCTAGCTTTTCAACTCTTTGTTAAAATTTTCTTCCTCCTGGACAGTCTCCATCTCATTCTCTTCTTCCACATTTACCTCTTCAGAATTAACACCTTCACTGCTATTATCATCTTCTTCCTCATTATCCTTTTCCTTTTCCTCTTCCTCCTCTTCATCATGCACACTATTCTCTAAATTATCCTCCTCAAATTGAGGAAAAATCTCATCATCTAAAGAATCTGTTTCATCCTCCTCAAAGACAAGTTCTTTACCTTTCTATTTTTTTCCTTTGTTATGAGAACTAGCTCTATCCAAATGAGAAAACCTCCAACCTCCTGACTGACTAGGTCTAAAACACTCTCCACTTTCATCATTCTAATGGCTAAAGTCAAAATCATTGAAAATTTCAATAGTTTCTCCCTTAGTCTCTTGACCCATATTGGAATCTAGTTTCTTCTTTTTGGAGGCATGAAGAGTAGAAGCAGGTTTTCTTTTCTCTGGGGTGACTTTTAATAGATCTTCTTCAAGGGAAATACTTGGAGCATCAACAATTTTCAAGGTACCCTTTTCAGGTTTTGAGATTTTACTGCCATGAGAAGGGTTTTTTCAGAGAAAGATGGGGTTTGATTTCAATTTGCTCAATCTAAAGTGGCTTAAGAACAAAGGAAAGGCTACATTGTAGGGTAGAGGAGAGAAAAAAATTGTAGAGAGATAAAATGAGGCCTTGATGCAGAAGGGGATAAGTCCCCTTATCAATACAACGATGGAGGAAAACAAAAAAAGGTGCATTGATCATCTCCTTATGACGAATATAGTTTAAAATAGGGAAATGATACCCATGCACTGTTTTAAATCTTCCGTCTAAATTAAAATACCTCATTACATGCAAACTTACCAAACCATAAGGAGAGAGAAATTTATCCTTGTTGAAGCTATTTTGAAAGCATTCAGGTTTCTCTCCTTATTCAAAGAAATTGTTGATAAACCTTTGATAATTTCCATTGCTTATTTTAGACATCTTGATGCCCTTGCAGTTCAGCCACATTGCTTCTGCAATAAGCCAAGGGATCATCAATAAGTGAAGAATCTCATTGCAGAACTCACCATTCTTTCACAAGTTGTAGAACTTGGAAGTGAGCACATCATTGTATCCTTTCATTTCATGGAAGAAAGGGGTTAAACTAACTTTTTCAAATATTTGCTAGAGTTCCATGTTTTTTGTAGCAGAATACATGACAATGACTTTGAATGTTTCCTTGGAAATCCCATAATTCTCCAACTAACCTTCTCAAACACAAAATTATTCCCCAATAAACTATTTGCCACAATGTTGAGAGAGTAGGGCATGAAATTGAGGATACAATGTTTATCATCAGAGGCAACTTTGCAACTTAAATTAAAAAAATCACATGTCCTTCTATGACTCGAGCTAGTAATAAAATACTCCTAATAATAATTCCACCTTGCATTATTGTAGTACCCACTAGTACTACAAATAATATTAAATTGTTCTTTTTCATCCTTCTCAAAAGATATTAAATGAGATTTAAAAATTCCTTCATGTAGAGAATTAAATTATCACACATGTAATCTAAGGCATATCTTTCCAAATTATTATTATGCTTTATCAAAAAAGTTTGTAACCCTCTCAAGTCATTATCAATAATAATGATAATGAAATCCTGAACATTATAATCAAGACTTGAACTTTTTGAATTAGTAAACATCCTATAATACTCAATCCCCATCTCTTTTAAAAAAATAATGCTTCTATCCACATAGATCTTAACAAACTTTATTACAAAAATTAACTCTATTCTTCTTGTTTGGAAATATCTCTTACTCCTTTCACTGGTATTAGAAGATCGATAATCTTCAGTCCCCAAATTTATCCTAATAACCAATCTCCTATCAAATATCATTGTTACAATTATCAATACCGCATTTAGTCTCAATTCTTTCATTTGAAATTATCTCTTTAATTTTTGGCAGGATAGAATCATATCCCCAACATTTCCATTGAAGGCAAGAAATAACTTCATTATATGTTGCATCCGCAACCATATTACCTTCCTTGTATGTGTGAATAATAGTGGACTAAAGGAAGTTCCCTATAAAAAAATTATATTCGTCCATCATATCTCTTATCACCTAAGGGGTCGTTGAATCTCCTTTAAGAATATCAAGTATAATCTTAGAATCTCCTTCAATGATAATATTATTAAAGACCAACTCTTTGATCCTCTTTATTCCCCACCATGTAGTAGTGGATTCTACAATATTATTATTGCAGATCCCTAGATTTTTTATAAATTCTTCAATTAGTTGCCCCTTATGATCTTTGATAATTCCACCAACAACATCCATTTTTGAATTCCCCTTTGAATACCCTTCAAAAGTTAGTTTATCCACCCTCCTCTAGAGGTAGCCATTTAGTTTTCCTCCAACACAAATTTAACCAATTAATCCTAGTTAAATATTTCTCAATCCACCAATTTTTCTTAATTCTAAACTCTCCATAAGACATCACCTTGGAAAACCCATAATTCATTGCATTTATATTTTCTTGTACTTGTTTTATTCTCATAAACACCTCCATGTTGTTTTTCTTCTAATCTCTGAAAATTTTGTTATTTTTTTATTTCCATAATCCCCAAGAAACAAAAGGAGGAAATTTTCTCCATAAATCTGAAATAATAGGGTGAGAGAAAGGACAAATTTTCCAATTTACCACAAAATCCTTAAGAGTACAAGGAATGATCTAATCAATTGAGAGAAGTAGGAAAACTTGAGTCAAAACCTCTCTAGAGAAAGAATGGTGAAAAATAGATGTTCAATGTTCTAAACATCCTCATAACATAGGGAACATCTGTTAATAAATTGAAATCCTCTTTTGTTAAGAATTTCAATAGTAAGAATATTACCATGAATAGTAGCCCACAAAAAAATAATTGATTTTAGGAATGAGTTTAGAATTCCACACCGGATTCCAATCAAAATTAGTAGGAGTCATGAAAGGATGTTCCATCAAAGTATAGACATACTTAACTAAGAAAATCCTAGAAGAAATTGTGCACCAAATCCATTCATCTTCCCACCCTTGTTGTCTTCTACCACTAAGAATCCTTCCACCTATTAGTTTCTCCCAAAATCTCTTCCATCTTAGTTTGTTTCTTCCACAGTCAATGTAACCATGAAGGTATCTACCATTCAATCTGATTAACATACCCTTTATTTGGTTAAGTTGATTAAAGGAGGATAAAGCATGATAGTTGTTCCACACATCCTCCCAAAAACTAGTCTTCAAACCATTACCAACTCTTCTTCTAATCCCTTGTTTGATTATATTTTTTGATTTTTAACAATTTATTCTAGATGACCAACCCATTTGGTAAATCTAAGGAATACAAGAAACTCCCTTGATCAACATTACTTAGATATTTATCTTTCAAAATAGCCATCCAAACTTTAGTTCCTTCAAGGAAGCTCCATCCAATTTTTGTAAGGGCCTTGTTAAATATTTTAATTCTTCTAATACCTAGGCCCACAAACCTTTTGGGAAGACAAAATTTTTCCCAACTAACGAGGTAGAATTTAATTGATTTAACAATCTTATTGATCTAAAGAAATCCCTAGTTGCATTAAAGAGATAAATGGAAATAACATCTCAAAAATATTGAAAGAAAGTAGGAGGAAAACCATCAGGCCGAAGAGCCTTATATGCACCAAAAGAGAACATCATAATTTTAACCTCTTGCAATTGAATAGGTTTCCCTAGATCCTTAAGGTCTTGATTAGATAACACATTAGGGATAACATGAATGAGCTCTTTTAGACCTAAAAAATCCGGATTAGAATCAACAAGAGTTTCTTTAAAGAAAGAAACAACATCTACAATTTCATTCTCACTAGTAGGGATGGTACCATCTTCTTTGACCAAGGATCTTAGTATATTCCTTTTTCTATGTTTCATTGTAGACTGATGAAAGAATTTTGTGTTTCTATCCCCCTCAATTAACCACTGAATCCTAGATTTATGTTTCCAAAATATTTCCTTCATCTTTGAGAGCTTTGACTATTCAATACATAACTCCTGTTCTTTAGTACATGTTTCCATATCATTATTTCATTCATCCATTCTTCATTGAATTTCGTTAATATGTAGAAATGGTCTTATTTTTGTGAAAAATATTACCAAAGGAGATCTTATTCCAACCTTGTACCTTATCTTTAACCCTTTTCAAATTTTGAGCCAAACAATACATTGAAGTACCATTGCAAGGGAGATTCCACCAATTTTGAACAAGTTCTTTGAACTCAGGGTGAGGATTCCACATAATTCCATAAATAAAAGGAAATTGACCTTTCACCACAACCTCCTCCCAATCTAGAAGAATAACATTATGAATAGAGCCCATTAGGAAGAAGCGGGGATAAAGTAAAGTTCCTTGAGAGAATATTCCAACTATTGGAAATCAAGAACCTATCAAGTTTGACTTGAATACAATTACCTCCTTTTCTTCTATTAGACCAAGTAAACAAAGGATCATGTAATTTAACATCCATGAACCCTTGAGAGGAAAGAAAACTAGCTAGATCCACCATACTATCAAAGAAATCATCCAAGAACCCCTAATTTTTTAAAAGGAAACAATGAAATGTTGAAGTCACCACCAAGCATCCAATGATCCACTTATCTACCAAAGATTAGAGAGGTTAAAGAATCAAAAATATGAACTCTTGTGACCCTTGAATTAGGAGCATAAATATTAACTAGATTCCATTTAATTGAGGAATACAGATCTTCCATAGAGGTCATCAAACTATTTTTACAATAATTTCCTTTGACACATTTAATCCTAGCAGTGTTCCATAGGGTAGCTATTCCTCTAGAAGCCCCTTCCACATTACTAACATAGTAATTATTAGAAGGCCAAATATTCTTAACTACCTAGTTGAAAGTAGGCCGCTGCATCTTAGTTTCCTAGATAAGTAAAATATCAATTTTTAGATCAACAATACAACATTTAATAAGATGCTACTTAAAAGGGCTATTGAACCCTTGAATATTCTAAGATATCAAATTCATAGAAATCAAAAAAAAATTCAGTATCACCTTGACATTGACAATTGGAGGCTAAGCCTCTAGTTCCTGTCATTTCTTCTAATTTTTTTCCCTGAAAGGAAATCTAGAGTTTTTTGTTTTCCTGAAACAACATCTTGTGCTGCATCTTGAGCTCAAGTTTCTATCTATGATGGTATACCTTGCTTATGTTCTCCCCCAAAATATGCTTTTTTCTTCTTTTTAGGTTTCCCATTAACTTGAGTTCATTCCTCTTCCATAAGACTTTCAAGTGACTTTGTAGGAGGAGTTTGAGCAACTTAGCTCCAAACCCTAAGAATTCAAGGGATTCTTGTAGAGATTTATTTTGATCCCCAAAAAACTATTTGAAGCAACATCTTTTATTTTAATATCCTCCATATTAGGATGTGAAACCTCATCCAATTTACGACCTTTTAAATTTTTATCAATTTCTTCATCTTCTAAACACCCAATACTAGTTGGAGAGGGAGAGTTAATAAGTACCTCCTTAAGCAAGTAATCTTTTTATAGAGTAGGATCCATGGAATGAGTCCTTTCATTCTCATTGCTTAAATCTCTTGTACCTTTCAAAGAATCAACTTCCAAAAGTTTACCATCAACAAACCTTTCACCTTGTTCTTATTTCTTGTTTTTTTGACACTACCATAACATGCTTCTTATTAGAAACATCATCTTCTCTTTCTATTAATTTCTCCCCTTTGTTTCCTATTTGATTCTTTTGGGTCAATATGAGATCCTTCTCCCCCATGTCAACATTGTTAAAAATATCCTTCTCAATAGTTAAGGGCTTCAAAGCAGTATTACGATTTCGTTGAGCATACACCATTTTATTTTTAACTAGAAACCATTTATTGTAGGAGTCCCTTAAATGGCCAAACTTCCTACATATCTGACAAAAACCACCTACATTTATATAATCTATTTCTTGGTTCCACAAACTGAATCTTGATTTTAGAGAAATAGAAGAAGGTAAAATTGAATTAACAACCGCATTAATACAAATCCTTGCAAACACCAGGTTGGAATTTTGTTGTGTGAATTTTTCTATCACAAGCAAGTGGTCAAAGGAATTAGCTATAACTTGGAAAATTTAATAGTTCCAAAAATCCAAAGGAAGCCCCAAAAGGAAGATCTAAGTAGGAGCTATAAAACCAAGATTCACCGATGGATCAAACCCTAGCTTCCATTTGCATAAGGATAGAAAGTTCTTAATTTTTTTATCAAATACCCATAGACCCCCAGTAAGAACCTTTATCAAATCTTCATGAGTCATGAATCTAAAAAGAAATGGGTCATTTATCATAGCACTGATATTAATGCTACCCTTGAGCTTCCAAATAACTTGTGCCCATTTCCTAACTTGATCTATGTTGGGTTGAAAAACATGAAAAATACATACAAGAGAGATCTAGAGCCTGACAATAATCTCATCCATCAAATCATCAGGAACATCAACCTCGAATCCTTCAATAGTGCATGAAACCTTCGAAGGATTGAAAACCCTAGGTTTCATTGTGTTTGGATATCTAACACCAACCAACTTATCAACATAGGATACAAGATCCTCCTTAGAAAAATGAGTCAAGACCAACTGGTGGGGGTAGAGGAGCCTTTTTCTGCACCTTGAATAATAGCCTCTAAATAGGAAGAAGCCTCATACACCTTGAAACTTTTTTTATTCCACCGAAGTAGCCACCTCATATGGGGGAGCCTGCTAGGCCCCCCACCTACTAGATCCATGACCCAAAACCTCAAAATACTTCACAAATTTGAAAAATTACAGAGCATGGGTATGTTTCTTGATATATTACAATGTTGATGCTCTGACTAGAGGGGTGAAGATAGGAATACAAGTCATTATTGTAGGAGAGGAAACTTATTTCCTAATAGGTTATGAGTGTTAGTTAAAGCTTGATCACAACTAGTTGTCATAAGAATGTTAGCATCCACTATATGAGCTAGGATACACAATGCTTCTATCCCTTACAAATCATTTACCAAAATCCTAAAGTTATCCAAAAGAGGAACCATTTCTCTAGCCAAAGGTTCAGTGCTTAAGAATATTTGAAGTCCTTCTAGATCTTTGTCCAATTGTTTGAGTTTATCATTAGGGACATGAGCAACAAAAACCTCTAAATCCATGTAAATGTTAGGTTGTGACAAAGACATAGGTTTAATATAGGATTAGAAAGAGAATCAAAGATGGATTGGGTAGACACAAAACCTTGAGTGAAAGAGTTATAATAATCGGGATCAACACTGATTGTGATTGCAGCATGTGAAGCCATAAGTTTGAAATTACGTCTCATGGGGGTATTAGCTATGGGACACTAGGTCGCAAAGCTCATAAATTTGTAATGAGATTAAAAACACTTTAGTTATCACACAATGAAGGGTAAAAAAATCATAGTCACATAAATCGAAACAAATTTTTAAACAAAAAACCTAGAACTGCGCAACAATCACAAAGACATAACTATGATTTGAATTTTGGCTAAAATTAATTGGACAAGGGTGTTGGCTCCCTAGACCAATGATGTGATTTTTTATTAATTTCAAAATATGGAAATGAGCTACAGTTTTGAGGATCCTAATTGTAGGGGTTTAGGTATGGAAACAAACAAATTTCTAGAAATACATAAAATCCTAATTTTGTTGTGTAATACACAATTATGCATACAATTTTAAATTTTTAGATTAATGCAATATGCTTCAAATGAAAATTTCAAATTTTAAAATGCAATAATCAACTAAACCTAGTTTGATAAATTTAAAAATTAAAATTTTGTATCTTTTGAAATGGCAAATACATTGTAAATCTTCCCTTTTTCAAAAATAGATGCATGCACAAATGACAAATTCAAACACTTTCATATTATTTTCAGACCTTAACATGAATAGTGTAATAATTGATTGGATCTATCTTGCAACAACTAAAAATTAACACTTTTTATCTTTTGAATTGAAAATACTATGCAAATCTTTACTTTTTCAATGATTTTTATCAAAATATGCATGCATTAATGACAAATTCAAAATTTTAAAAGTTGCATTCATATTTTAACATGACCTAATGAAGACTTTAGAAGGTTTTAAAGTGCACAAACATCAGGGCTCAACAAAATGTGATGTAGGAAAGGGCGATCTAGGATCTAAAATACACCTCCTCTTATATCACAATGGAAGGAACCAAACATGATCTCAACACGCACTTGGCTACTAACCTCAATAGAAGAGACATAATGGTGGATCAAGGTTTCGGTTCTTTGATGTGGGGATGATTTGATATTGGTCAAATTATTGTTAATTAAATTAATTTGACAATGTGAAGATGCACCTAGGTTAACTATGAAGATGCAAAGCTATTATGATTAAGGAAAACATAGACCTAAAGGCCAAAAATAGAGTTCAAAAGAGTAGAGTGCAAACACAAAGGAACCTGACAAATAAATGTGATCTTGAAATAGATTGACAGGGGCACTTTCACTCTAGACCTGGAAGTGCAAACACTCAAAAATAGAATTTAGATCTCAGTTGGTCCTTGTCTATAGGCTCTTCTCCTCTATTCTTAGTGTTAAAACTTCATCTGTTGCTAATAAATTCCACTTTCCCCAATTTTTGACTTGTAGAACTTGAATGTTTGTTTGAGTAATTAGGTCTTCAATCCTGTCCCAATTTGCTTCAATTTTTTAACCTACACACAAGGGAGAGGGGAAAGGGTTGTTTTGTATAGGTGCTTTCCCAATTCAAACCCCTTTTTGATATTTCTACCTCCATAATGGCTATGGTGATGTAAAAGAGAGCTTACACTCAATTGAGAAGAGGCTAAATGATAAACAAGTGACAAATTGACAATTACTGCAACTTACCACTCAAATTTGCATTCCTTGATGGACTAGAGTCATTGTACTCATCACCTTCAAGGATAAATTGATGCATGATTTGAAGTACTATAAGTGTTAGTACTCACAAAACAAATGAATGTGAAATGTAAACAAACTCACATGAAAATTTGATGCATTGCTGGCATGATGCTTGACATAAATAATGATGCAATAATTTTTCTAATTATGTTCTTGATCACTTTTAGGATGCTCAATTGCTCAAATAATTTACCTCTCTAAAATTCCAAGCTTTCAAATGATTAAAAAGACTTGTATTTATATGCAATTATTTAATTTCCCATAAATTAATTACTGACATCCAACAAATAAATTTGGATTTCTAAATGTTAAAATGCCGACAATGACATATTTGAATTGGGCCCAAAATAGGTTGGACAAGGGTGCTAGTGCCCTAGTCCAAACATATTTTGGGGCCTTAAGTATCAGTAAATGAATATTAAATCCTTATTCCCAATTTGACTTTGATTTTTCAAATATTATTATAAAATGAGAAAATTAAAATCACAATTACGTCCAGGCACATAAGGGGGAGCTAAACCTAGTGTAAAATTATAGAGGATGATAATTTACATCACTAAATTTATATTAGCTCACCATAAATAGCTTCCATGCTATGATGCATCATAAGCATGGATGTTTCTAGCAAAATGGCTTCATAGACATATGTATAAACATAGAGTTTTATAGATTTGTATACCAAAATTTAATACATCTAGGTGCATGGTCACCTCACAACACTTTAGGGTTTTATAAAATATTTGGTGTTCAAAAAGATGTGTTGCACACATTTCATATTAATAATATTAATTCTAATAATAGAAAACTATTTATATTTAATTATGGTGCATCTTAGAGATGTGGATACCACATGTATAGATTAGACACTCTCGAGGCTACTTGTACATTGCATGTAATATTGATATAAATATTTAATGTGGGTGTTTAATTTGTAAAATATTTAATATTGAAAAAACTTAGTACCAATTAGAAAAAAAAGTGCCAAATATCTAATTCGGGGTCATGGTTTAGTGAGCTCATAGTTTTGAGACACTTGGTTTATGTAATATCACTTAGAGGTTTTGTGCAAACTTGTTTCCATAAAGGAAACACATGACACTACTTTCCTTCATGCTTATACACTCAAATGAGTGATATCCCTTCTCCCCACATATATAACATGCTCTAGAAAAGACTTCACTTTTATCCTTTCTCTCAAAAGGAAGAACCTTTCATCATAGGATTGTCCACCATCTACTCATGATGTTCTTTTTTCTCCTTTGAGCATTGACCCCAATTCTTTCATCTCATCACATATCATGAATCCTTTTCTTTTCATGAATATACCCCTTCCATACATTGTAATCTCCTACCTTCACACTCACTACTCTTCTACCTTCAACATGTGGTAGAAATTTCTTCCATAGACTTGGGATTTACCATGGCGATCCCACTCCAAATGGACATGTGCAAGCCATTCACATACTTGTTCAATTTTTTCATGCCATCCACATAATTTCCCATGTGGATAACTATTTGGTAGGAACCCTTAGTGTCTTCCTACATGCTCATCTCCTTTTACATTAGGCTTTATAACTTCCTAAGAAAACTCAATTTATTGTTTGTAGGTGGGAACTTTACCTTTAGCTTAGTAACCATCTTCCTCCAAAGTACAAATTTTCTCCATCCCTTGTCAATTTCTATCTTTTTGAATTGAGTCCCACTATAGTGATGCATGTCCCTTTAGCTTGGTGCACATAAATATTACTTGGTGCAAGTTTTGTCTGTACTCATACTCAAAGTAATTTTTTGGGTCTACAATCTAGTTGATCAAATCTTCTAGAAAAACACTCCATGAATAGCTAGAAATGTCCATGAGTGGTTTGCCACTTATCTAAGATATAGATCTCAATAATAATTTTTTTAACTAGATTCTCATCAACCTCATCCATGCACACTTTAGGCACTTTTTCATCACTTTAGTTTGTGTCTATATTTCTCCATGAAAAATTCTCCATCACTTTTATTCTTTCCTAGAGATCTCTTAGCATGACCTTCAACTCTTCCACCCTTTCTCTACTTTTCATTTCTTCTTGGACCTCAACTACATATTTTGCAATACAAACTCTACCATACCTTTTATTAAATAACTAACATGTTAGAATACATTTACACTAACTTCTACCTATGCTCACACTTGTGTAAAAAAGTTATTCAACTAAAGCTTTACATCAAGATCAAGTAGTACACTCACCACTCCATAAGTCAAACTTTATATTATTTTACTAATTGATAATAGTTGTAATAGGAGGCCCTAATAAAGGGATGTCTAAATATGTAGCACAATGACACAATGAGAATAAAATTACACAAACACACACACACACACGAAGAACATATAATGATGGTGAGAAAAAATATTTGTATTAGTAGAATCCAATCCATAATTTGTAAATGTATTATATATCCAAACTCTTAGCCTTGTCAAAAAAAACCCCAATTATGTAGACATTGCAACTATTTATACATAGTTTATAATTAATTTTGGCTACCAAAAATATTTTCATATGTCATCAATGTAACCTACTCCTCATTTGAAATCATATACTCCATTATAAGCACTAATGACATGAAATCTGCCACTGAACCAAAAAAATTGCTAGTTAGTGTAGATTAAACAATCCCTTGACATGCATACTAACTGCATATTGCTACTTCTTTTTTCCATATCATTGTACAAACTATCCGTCATCTAGTTTTTTGCCTAGTGGCATGGTCCTTTTGTTACAATAAGTGTGCCATGCATGTCTATTATAAATTTCTTTTCATCGTGCACTCTTCAACACATGCACACAAATGTTATGTTATCAAGATTTTTTGGTTCAATATTATAATGAAAATGTCTCATAAAATCATTAGTCAAATCCTTATAATGATGGAAACATGTGATAATGAATAATTCCATGTAAGTGCATAACTAGTCAAACTTGAAGGGAACACCTTAACATGTAATTGATCCTTATGAAAATACGGTAAGTAAATAACTTGGAAGTATTACACATGTCATAATGGATCACCTATACCATTATACATTTTGTAACAAGATGCCATAAATCTATTTGGAGAAGGGTAAGTTTAAATTAATTTAAAGTTTAATGATTACTAAAATTATTTTATTTTTATTTAGATCCTAGATGTCCATAAGTTGTGCATTTTATACCTACACCATCAATGTTGATCTCATATCATTAATCCTTGTTAAATAAGAAAATTATAATAATCTAAAAATTATTTTCGATTTTTATAATTGTATATTCAACCAATAAAAAATAGTTTGCTATTTATCTATTTTTTCCTTGTAATGTTAAGAGAATAAATATATTAAATTTTAATATTGAAATATTTTTTTTAATCGTTATTAGATAAAAAAAAATATATTCTTATTACTCACTACATATCACTTGAGAAAATTATTATTATTAAAATTTATTAGAAAAATTGAAAAAAAAAACTTTCTTTAAAAATTGGTTTCAATTTGTGATAATATTCTTAGTATTATTTTTATACTAAATTTAACATTATATTTTGTAAGTTTAAGTATTTCAACAAGGGCATATTTTGTATTAAAAGATTGGTTAAAAAATAAAATAAAATATTTTAAACTAAAAAACATATCACACCATTAGATTTATTAAAAACTTTTTGATAAAATTTTATAATATTATTAAAATTTGATAAGGTACATAAAATTTATGCTCATCTAAATATTTAAAAATAAAAAATTACTTTGAATTTTTTTACTTGATCTTTAGTGCATGATCTAGAAAAATGGATTAATCCACTATGTTTGGCTTGAAACTAACTTTCCAGCATGTATAAAAGTATGCAAACTTGATTAGTTTTGTAGACGTTATAGGAATTTTGAATATTTCAAATGGGTAAGGGGAATACTTTAGCCCCTTTGGAATATCTCTTTAGTTTTAAAAACTATAAATAATATGCTAGAGATTTTATGGTATAGGAATACTACTATATATATTTAATGTACTTTCAAAACTTGAAGTGACCCGTGAAAACAAAAAAAAAATCTTATAATAGGAAAATAGTGTTATATGCCAATATTAATTTATTATCTATTATATACACAATTTTTATGTTCACTTCATAGTATGTGGCTTTTAAGAAAATCTAATTTTAGTTCTATTCTACAAGAAATAAGAATTGAGCTAGGAGATCTTATGGTGGTTGTAGATCACATGCACTCCAATTGATAGAAGGTTAAAGATAAAAATAGCATAATGTAGGAAAAATATTAAAAAGATAGCTCAAGAGACAACATACAAAAGATTATAAGTAATGCTCACATTACTATTTTTGACTAATAAAGAAGACAAGCGATTGCTATATATATATATATAACCTAAAATAAGGGCATATATATCCAAGAGGTGCAATAAATCCAACTAAAAAAAGTAGGTGGGAGTTTATGCACTTGAGAAATGAAATTATATGGTTGCATCAACTCAAATAAATAAAAATAATAGTTATGAGATGTGGCATATAAATCCAAAAGATTGTGTGTGAATTCATTATAAAAGTGTGGTGAGAGAGAGAAATGTATTCAATGGATTATGTCCAATTTTGTCGAGGAGGTTGATGCTTTCTAGGGGTTGCAAATTTCTAATAACAGAGGAGTCTCCAACTCATCATTAGAAGGATATTCTCATAGTACCATAATGATGTTAAATGAAAAAGTGTCTCCATGCTGGTCTTTGCGGGATCTTATCACTAAGGCTCGCCTTGAAATCATGAATATAGGGAATTTCCAGATCAATCAAGTGTTCTATGAAGGGAACAAGGTGGCAGATTGGATGGAAAATTTGGGAGTGTTCATGGGAAAGATTAAAATCTCTGAGGATCATTTAATGATCTCAAAAAATGTGAGAATGCTAATCAACAAGGAAGAAAATGCACTTTAAAATAGAGATTAAAATGGGTCCCCTTTGGGTTCATAATGATGATATGTACGACCCGAACTACATGAAGGAAAATCATTCCCTCTTGCCTAATCCTAATTACAAGTTAGTTCTACCTAAGATTGTAAATGCAATTGGTGTTTCCCAAGATTATTTGTAAGCTCTCACTCTTCTGTTATTATGACTAACAATATGGGTGGGGATCTGGTCTAAGAGGAACCATCTTCCTACTAGAACTTGAGGAATGCCAAAGATTTATGGCCTATTCTTCAAAAAAGGAATCTTGCCTCTTATATGAAGGCCATGAAAGGCCACAACCCCAACTTATCCATGGAGTTTACCAATTCTTGGAAGGATGGGTTGGTAGAAGTCAAAGTTCTTTCTTTCATGGTTTCTATGGAGCTAATTTTAGTAGCTATAGGTCTCTCCTTGGATGGGGCTTGTATTCCTATAAAACCTAAGGGTCACTACTAGAAGGACATGGATAGATTTGTTAAAAAGGAGAGAAGGTGGACCAACTTCAAAATGGGTTCAACAAGGATGACTTGCTAGGCATTTGGAGGAAGATGGTTGAGGTGCTCATGAGGTATGCCACTTTGGAGGGAAGATTTAAACGCTTTCATGCTGACCTCTTCCCTATGCTTAACCATTTTTTATACAATGTCAAAATGAATTTTCTATTTGGATATTTTCTTCCCTTGAGCAATTTGTTAATGTTGTTCCAGATAAAGGAAAGAAGATGCCTCTACATCAAGGCCTTATTTACAAGCTTTATTGGTATAACATGGCTCTTTCCCTTACCATTGCCTCTCTTTTGAGGGTGACTAATTCTGCCTTGGCCCTCAAAAGTGCAGGCTTTGAGCCTTTAGATGGTGATCCCTCCCCCTAGCCTTGACAATTTATCGACCCTGAGCCACCAACCAAGATTTACAAGGTCAAAACCTCCATGTGCCTCTAAAGGTAAAACCCCTATTTTAGAGCACCCCACCCCTGCCAACAAGAATAATGTGGCATTTGTCAACCCTCCCCAAATTTCCATTTCAGACAACTTTAATTCCTCAGGGTACCCTACTCCCATGAACTGAAACTCCCCTACCATCTCTCCTCACAAGGATGTTTCCCCTACTATTTATCTCCCCATTTTCCCCTTGATTACCTTTCCTACGAGTCCCCCAAACTCCACTCTCCTAAATGTTAACTAGGTTCATGAGCCTGAAGACACTCTGCAAGATTCAGTTGTTTGCAAAAGTTGTGTTCCCCTACAGTTGAAATTAGATGAAATAAATCAAGCCAAAAACATTCAAAATGATATTTTAAAGTGGCTCCTATCCCAACTCATCATCACTAAAACCAAGATCCAGAATTTGGAGTTGTATATGTTCAACAAAACTCAAGACTGTTTGGGTGAACTGGAGGACTCTGGTCATTGGAACTTACTATCTAGTTGAGCTAAGACTTTTAAGAAGTGGGCTAATATTAAGAAAGAGGTTGAGGAGCTAAATTTTTTCATTGGGAATTCTGAGTAGAGAAACAAACTTCAAGAAGAGGTGGTACCCTACAAAGCGACTGGGAAAAAACCCTTCACAGTCTATAGGAGATTTTCAAGTATAGTAAAGAGACGGTGAAGAACACTATCGTCACCATTCAGGTGTTCCAACAAGAGCTCAAGAACTGTCAAGGTAAGTGTGTTGGTGATGATCTTCTGGATACTACTTAGTCCGACTCCAGAAAGAAGGGTAAGAAAGCGGAAAGTTCTACCTCCCATGCTATTGAAGATGTTAACAAAGAACAAAAGGATTTGTCCTTCGAAGAAAACCTTCAATTCCTAACGAATGAATGATAGACTATTAAGGGCCTTCAATTGTTGGGTGATCAGTAACTAGTTTTGGACTTGTGCTACTCCATGTTTGTGTCTGAAATTTTGTTTCTCTAATAGTCTTTTCTATATAGTTATTTTTTAGTTTTTGGGTTGTCTCACTTCTCGTGAGCTCCTTTTGCTTGGCCTTTATGGCCTTTCTGTAATGGGTATAGGCCCTTCTCGTTTTCATCTTAATCAAAATATTATTAAAAAATAATCTAATACTTAAAAAATCTAATGCAATGAAATATAAATCTAGTATTACAATTATTTTAAATATTAATTTATTACATTCCATGAATATGGTAAAATTTTAAAGGATAAAGTTCAACATTTTGGTGAATTGGTAGGCTATTTTTTAACACCATCCTATAATAGTCAAAATTTAATCTTGAAAAATAAAAACAGAATAAATATTTATGATCTTTTGATATAGATGAATTGAAAATATGTTGTTCATTATTTGACTTGTGAACTAGATAATGTTTAAATAAAGTAGAATTGATAGAACTACTCAAAATACTATCCAACTCAATAGTCAAAAGTTAATTTTGACCAATAAAAATAAAACAAAGATAACCCTCCGGCCTAACTTGATAGTGAACATTTTACCTATTACAATGACCAAATCAATGTAGACCTTCATATTCAATGAAAACCAATAAAAATAAAACAAAGATAACCCTCCAGCCCAACTTGACAGTGAACATTTACCTATTACATTGACAGTCAAAGTCTTAGTCAATGTCAGCCGAGATCTGATGCTGACGCTGATGACCACTACGACATTTGACGTCACTTCACAACTACTTGAAAGTTGAACTTGGGACCACCATTGGTTGTGTTTTAATATTGAATGCGGAACTCAAAAGTTAAACTTTGAAAAAAAATTCAATTTTCTTTGAATATAATTTTTTGCAACATGAATATGTATATATTGTTTATCAGATCAGACATTTTTACAATTTCCTGTTACTTCCCACTAAAGACATGGCTTGGAATTATCACTCAATGGTGATTTTGTATATGATTCCTCCTATTTATAAGGGGCTCTATCTTATCAATTGATGAGCTAAAGGGGCTCTATAATGAATGGTTCATAAGGTACAACACTTGCTGAAGGTTTTGCAAATGGGGTTGCAAGCTAAGTGGGCTTAACCTTGGAGGAAACTCTGTGGTTAAGCGTGCTTGAGCTAGAGTAGTACTGGGATGGGTGACCTCTCGAGAAGGCCCAGTGCTTCACCTTTGTGAGAATTATCATGAGAGATGGGTTCTTGTGAACCACTACTCATGAAACATGAGTCAATGAGTTTGACTCGAAAAACTACATGGTTGAATCCTAATAGCAATATCATAATTTGACACGTTGTGGAAAAATATCTCCTACTTATCAATTGATGAGCTAAAGGGGATTTATAATGAATGGTTCATTAGGCACAACACTTGCTGAAGGTTTTGCAAATGGGGTTGCAAGCTAAGTGGGCTTAACCTTGGAGGAAACTCTGTGGTTAAGCGTGCTTGAGCTGGAGTAGTACTAGGATGGGTGACCTCCTGAGAAGGCCTAGTACTTCACCTCCGTGAGCATCACCTATATTCAATGAGTGTTAAGTGGACCATTCATTATCATGAGAGATGGGTTCTTGTGAACCACTACTCATGAAATATGAGTCAATGAGTTTGACTCAAAAAACTACACGGTTGAATCTTGATAGCAATATCATAATTTGACACGCTGTGGAAAATACCTCCTACTTATATGATTCCTTTTAAAGGTTAATAGTGTTAAAGAGGAAGAGGGAGAGATTATGTTAATACAAAGAGAGAGGGGGGAGAGAGAGGGAGGGAGGGAGGGAGAGGGAGAGAGATTATGTTAATAGTTTAAACATAGAGAGAGAAAGGAAGGGGGAGGAGGGAGGGGGAAGGATAAAATTAAGATTATAAAAAGTGTTATAGTTCTGAAAGATTAAGAACAAGTAAAATAAAAAGGTTAGTTGAGTAACATTCACAAAATATTTGTTGTTGATTGATGAGATAGTAGAAGAAGCAATTGGAAAGTCTAAAGCTTCAGCAGTGGTAGCTAGAATATTAGCTAGAGATTGATGGGGGTTTATGAGGAATATGATCTAGGAGAAAATGAAGAGTAGAAAAAAGTCCATTTCACTTTGGATGCAAAAATAGGCCCAAGCTATAGTAGGTGATAATTCACCACATTCTCCATGATGTCCAAGTAGACATTTTGTAACCCAAATTGAATAGCACTAAAGCCACAAATAACCATAGTGTCCTTTCAAATTTTCTTTAATGTAAAAATAGTCCTAATGAGTGTAGAGACATGATAAAGATCATACATTTTCAAAATGGAAAACAAAAATTTTCTTTTGAGATGAGGTAGCTTTGAATGTAGCAAAAATCTAGATTGTTGAGGAGTGTTGAGTCATGGAGAAGGTCCATCTAGCATTTGAAAGAAGGAATAGCACCACTTCTAAATCAAATAACATAGGGGGCGATCTTTAAGGATTTCTTTGCTAGTAACTACTTGAATAGCCTCTTTAATAGCCTCATAATCTAGTTGAAGATATGATATAATTTAACAAAATAAGAGATCCCAAAAACATGTGGTTCCCATTCTAAATTGGAAAGAAAATACACTTGTTCTTTAGAAGCTCCACGAAGGTTGCGATGAGAATAACACAAGTAGAATAAGGTGAGAATGAGATTAACATTAATGAGGCAAAGTAAGCTTTAATTTCTTTGAAGTACTGACCAATGACAAAGAATAATATTCATAAAATCATAATCCTTCACCCAATATAAAGATGATTGGTGGTGAAGGGGAAAAATAAATAAATGTGATAAACATTCGACATAGATGTCAAACATAATAAACAATTGCACCCTTCTTAAATCTACACAATCAAGAATAAAATATGGCTACAACTCTCATGCTTGAGAGTTGATATGGCATAGAAAGCTTTGATCCAAAATTTCAAAGAGTTAGCAAAAAATTAACCCCTTTTAGAGGATTCAAGGGAGGCTTTCATTCTATTTTTTATTTTATTTTATCTTGAAGAACATTTAAAACATCTAATCTTTTTGTTTTGATCTATGACTAAATTTGAAAAGCAATCTACTAATTTTTTATTTCCTTATAGAAATGAGCACTATCATACATTTTAAACTAATGTAAGAGAGACCAATTCTCATAGAGGATGTAGTTTAGTTTCCAATTGGAGGAAGACTCGCTCTTCAATGTAGATATAATTGACATTTAATCCCCTTCAATATGTATCCTTCTATAGTTCTCTCTTTTAGATCAGGAAATCCCCATTAGAAAAGCTTGATATTCTCCCTCATTATTAGAACTAATAGAGTTTAACTATTGTGGATATCAATATTTTTCCTTCTATGTCACTAATTACACAACTTGCACTCGAGGGGCCTAAATTGCCATAAGAAGCACCATCAAAATTAAGCTTAACCATTGAAGGTGGACGAGGAACCTATTGTATAAGAGTTATGTACATTTGGAAGTTATCATTATAACCATTTAGTATTGGGATGAACTATTTTTTTTATCTAGATTTATCATCTAGGATGATTTGGTGGTGACACTCAAATGTTGTAAATAATGTAACCTATCATAATTGATAAAGAAAAGTATCAACATTAAACATAAAGAAATAAGGTCATTTAACCAACTCACACTTTATTCAAACCTTCTACATATTCATAAATCTTCTTTTAATATCATTTTATTTTATTGATATAAATCATTAACAAATATTATAAAATAGGAAAACCAGAAAAAATGATAATTGTAATATTATGGTAACAACCATTCAAAAATATTAATTAGAATTGAACATAAATATTATTTGTTAACCAATATAAATATATGGTCAATATATTCCATAAATTTATATGATATGGCGTTTCTATCTTAGCAACATTTGAATCAACAAGGTATATTGATATCCATTCACAACCTTTCATCTTAGAAATATTTAGATTACCAGTCCTACGCTTACCATGCATATGGTTGTTGTTACATTAGATGAGGGTCTTCTAGTCCCCATTCTACCCAATGATCTAGTGTTGGCTATGATCCTTGCATAATCTTATGCAACTGAAACTTCACTATATTACTTCAACATAAACACCTTCCATGCCATAATGTATCACAAGAATGAAGGTTGCATGTAAAATGGCTTCATGCACACATTTCATGCTCATATTGTATGCAAACTTATATTTTGATAGATTTACATACCAAAGTGTAATACATCGAGATACATGGTCACACCACAACACTTCATGGGTCTATATTATCTAAATGGTTTTTGAAAACTTGTGTTGTACACCTAACATAATAGTAATATTAATGCTAATAATATACAACTAAATATTTAATTATGGTGCATCTTAGAGATGTCTATAGCACATTGGATATACATTCTTAGGGCCACTTGTATATTGTATGTAACATATAACATTGCTCGATAAATATTTAATGTTGGTGTTGATGCATATTTTTATATTCAATTCCTAACTTGAATGAATGACAGGACTATCAAGGGCAGCTAATTTAGTGGTGATAGGTAGCCTAGTTTTGGACTTGTGCTACTCCCTATTTATTAATGCAAAATTTTGTTTCTCTACTAGTCTTTTTTCTATATAGTTATTTTTAGTTTTGGTTTGTCTCACTTCGTGAGCTCCTTTTAGCAGCCTTTATGGCCTTTGTAATAAGTTATAGGCCCTTCTAGTTTCATGTAATCAAAACATTATTAAAATAATCCTAATACTTAAAAAATCTAAAATTGATACAAAACATTAATCAGTGAAATATAAAATCTAGTATTACAATTGAATTATTTTAAATATTAATTTATTACATTCCATGAATATAGTAAAATTTTAAAGGATAAGTTCAACATTTGCGGGTGAATTGGTAGGCTATTTTAACACCACCATCTATAATAGTCAAAATTTAACATTGACAAATAAAATAAAAATAAAAATTTATGATATTTTGATACAGATGAATTGTAAATATGTTGTCCATTATTTAACTTGTGTACTAGATAATGTTTAAATAAAGTAGAATTGATAGAACTACTCATAATACCATCCAACTCAATAGTCAAAAGTTAATTTTGACCAATAAAAATAAAACAAAGATAACCCTCTAGCCTAGCTTGACAATGAACATTTTGCCTATTACAATGACCAAATCAATGTAAACCTTCATATTCAATGAAAACCAATAAAAATAAAACAAAGATAACCCTCCAACCCAACTTGACATGAACATTTACCTATTACAACGACTAGATCAATGTCGACCTTCATATTTATTATGAATTATTTAGTGAACTAAATGACATTTAAATAAAATTAAATTGATATAACCATAATTAAATATCATCCAATTCAATTATCAA